>PVIU01019503.1:0-36238 GCA_004026605.1 Ondatra zibethicus
AGGGAGGGAGGGTGGGAGGGAGGAAGGAAGGAACTGGGGTTGGGAGGGAGGTGGCTCAGCAGTTAAGAGCACCTGCTGTTCTTGCAGAGGACCTCCATTTGGTCCCCAGAACCTACACTGGCTGACTCACAGGGGACCAAATGCCCTCCTTTGGCATCGTTGGGCACCTGCACTCCTGTGTGCATACAGACCAGGCAAGCAAAGATGGGTGGGCAGCCTAACCAGATGTGCAGCAAGAATAAAGGCATCAACAGGATGTAGCTCAGCTAGCACAGCGCTGCCTGTGATCCCGGAACTGGGAGGTGGAGGCAGCGAGATCATCAGGCTACACAAGGAGTTCAAGATCCGCCTCGGAAACAAACAGAAGACAGTAGAGCCAAAGAAAGCCTGGGCTCTGGAGGAGCAATGAGGCCAGAAGGGACAGAGGAGGAGAGGCCTGCAGACACCAGCTCTGGAAGCCCCACTAACAAGAGAAGAGCTGTCTTCCACCTCCAGTGGGATTAAAGGCCACTGAAGCCAGTAAATGGGAAGAGCCTGCATCCCACCACATTTTGAAGGTCACCCTGCCATCTCCCAAGCCTAGCAATTTGGTTTCGGTGTCACTTGCTTACTGGTCCACTGAGCTGTCAGACACTTTTTCTCAAGTATAAAACTGAGGCCCCACTCTAGCTGTCCTGATCAAGGAGGACGCTGTTGCCACCAGCAGCTGGGGCGGGGGTGGGGGATGATGGCAGCCGGGGTGGGGGTGATGGCACAGGACACAGAAGAGAGCCACTGGGATGCTCACCAGACGATGAGTGACGACAGCCATAGTTGGTTGAAGACACAGGGCTCAGCACTGTTACCAGTGTTAAAACAAATCCATACATGTAATTCACAGGTTTGAAAAGGACACTGGGAAACGGCCTCACCAATAATGAAACCCTTTCCTAGTCGTGTCTTAGCTTAACTTTACTAATATTAATAATATTTTATTAATTCTTTGAGAAATCGTACAACATATTTTGATCATGTCCACCCAGCCCTCACCTCCCTACCCACCAGACTTAGAATTTTCTTCTTCATTCCCCATCCCACCCAGCTAGTCCTGAGATGGGCCTGCCCTAGAGTGTGGCCGTCCTACCAGGTATCGTGGTACTAAGGAAAGATGACTCCTCCTCTCCTGACAGCTATCAAACACCAATAACTCCTCAGTCTGGGAAAAGACTCTGCCCGTCTCCTCCCCCGCACCACATTGGGGTTTTGTCTGGCTTGAGCTTTTACGGGCTTTGTGCGTCCTGTCCCAATTGTGAGGTCATATGTGCAACTGCCCCGCTGTGTGCAGAAGACACCATCCACTGAAGCTATCCAGCGCCTCTTCCATGCAGATCCTGGAGCCTTGATGGGAGGGTGTGATATGCATGTCCCGTTTAGAGCTGAGCACTCCCATCTCTTATTCTCTGCATGCTGGACAGTTGAGGGGCTCTGTGTTCACTGAGATCTAAAAGGAGAGCCTTCTCTGATGAGGGCTGAGAGGGGGACTATTCTATGGATATAGCAGTAAGTCCTTAGAACGCATTTTAATACTGTGTCCATTTAGAGTCTCCCCTGTGACCTACCTAGCCACAGTTCTTGGTCATGTTCACACTGTGCAGTATGGATTCCATCTCATGGTGCAGGCCTTAAAACCAATCAGAAGGTACTCAGTTACTCCCATAACACTGGTACACGATTGCACCAGGGATGGCGTGACAAGACCATCATTATTATAACTTACAGGGTTCAAAACTGGATAAAGTTAATGGTTACCTTTCTGGTCGCATGCGTAACACCTTCTAGTACTATGAAAGCTAGCCAGTAGGGATGAAGCTATTAGGTGAGTACCAACCTTGATGTCTCCATTTTGTGCTACTCAAGTCCATAGTGTCTTAAGCAATAGAGCCCCATCGGTTCAGGACAGTAACCAAGAGCACTGGCATTAGCCTATAATGTTTGGTGTTTATGCAACACCATCAGCCAAAAGTTCAAAAAGAGATAACCTACTCCTGGTATTGAGGTTTTTATTTGCTAGCATGTAATATCTAGTTGGGGTGTTGTCTTCCCCCCCACCTCAGAAGGTTTCCATATGGCTTTTTCAAAATGGCTTTAGCATTAGCTATCCCTCTCCATATTCCTTCCTCCACCCTGACCTCGCAGCCCCTACCCCACTGCAAGCTTTCCTGTTCCTTTACTCAACCTTAAGCCTTTATCCTACTTCAGTCTATCTCCCCACCCCCCGCCCTTGAAATCGCCTCTCCCCCAAAGCCCCTTACTAAATTCCTGACCTCTACAGGTATTCCAAATGAAACACACATATCTGAAAATTCAAAGTTAGCACCCAGACATGAGAAAAGACATGTGACATTTGTCTTTCTGGGTAGGGGTTACCTCACTTAGAATGGTTGTCTCCAGCCCCATCAATTTGCCTGCAAATTTCATGATCTCATTTTCACTAACATCTTAGCTAATTTTATTATTCTTTGTATGTGTTCATATTTGTGTGAGCACATTTGCATGTATATACATGCCTTTGGAAACCAGAGGTCAGCCCCAGGTATTGCTCCTCAGGCACCCTCCACCATTTTCTTTTGAGGCAGTCTCATTGTCCTGGAACTTGCCAGGCTGGCTAACTAGTGAGCTCCAGGGACTCTCCCACCTCTCTCCGTCCTCTCTGCACTGCACAGCCTCACCCAACCTTAATGTGGGTGCTGGGATCCAAACTCAGTACTTACACTTGAGGACTTCACCCACTGAGCTCTCTATAGCCCATGCCCAGCTTTGCTTTAACATGGTTTGGGAGGCTCAGACTCAGGCCTCATTCCTTTGAGGCAAGCACTTTTACCAACTGAACCATCTCTCAAGACCTTAATTTTATTCTTTAAATGAGATGGGTTCAGGATGCAACTCCCCACCCTGAACAGACTCTGTGAACGTGAGGAATGGGTTCCCAGGCAAGCCCATGCTAAGATGATACAAATATGAACAGTATTACATGGGGATCCTCTCAAAAAGACAGCAAATACTAAGGTCCGTAATTCTCACAGTGAGCCCAACATCTCACAGGATCACCGAGAACAAAACGCCTGTGTGTCAAGCCCAGTGATTCTCAATCTTCCTAATGCTATGACCTCTTAATGGTTCCCCATGTTGTGGTGACCCTTCCCACAACCACAAAATTATTTTCATTGCTACTTCATAAGTGTAATGTTGCTACTGTTATGAATTGTAATGTAAATATCTGATATGCAGATATTCTTAGGCGACCCCTGTGAAAGAACTGTTCAACTCCCGGAGGGGTTGCAACTCACAGGCTAAAAACCGCTGGTCAACCCCAAGAGAAGCTCTTGTTAGAGCAGTGTCAGTTTCTTCTCAGAGGGGACACACATACATACACACACACACGAAAAACACAGACCAAAGATCATGGATACTGTGGTAGTTTGAATAAAAGTGGCCCCCATAGGCTCGCATATTGGAAGGTTTAGGAAGTGGCACTATTTGACAGGATAAAGAGGTGTGGCCTTGTAGGAGTGAGTGTGGCCTTTTGGGGGTAGGTATGTCAATTATGGTAGGCTTTGAGGTTTCAAAAACCCATACCAGGTCCAGTGTCTCTCTCTCCCTGATGCCTGTAGAGCAGGATATAGAACTCTCAACTTCTCCAGCACCAAATCTGCCTGTGTACCCATCATGGCAATAATGGACCAAGCCTCTGAAACTGTAAGCAAGCTCCAATTAAATGTTTTCTTTTATAAGACTTGCCATGGTCATGGTGTCTCTTCACAGCAACGGAACCATTGACTAAGACAGGCACCAAAGAGAACGGCAGAGAGACATGTTTGACAGGCAGCAGGATAATACATGTCCTAGGCTGAGGGCCCCTAACCTCCCATAGACATACAGAAATGAGGCCCCTGCTAAGGTCACATGGCTATTAAGGAGTAGGGGCTAGACTGAACCAGGCTAGCCTGACCCACAAGGCTGACTAGTATTTCTGAGAAGCAGATGTCATTTTGTTGGCAGGAGTCGGGTGGGCGTCTGTCGGCAAGCACCGCAGTTGCTGCCAGGGCTTGCAAAAAAAAAAAAAAGAGCAGCTTTTACTCCCAGGCTGCTGCATTCGAGGCAGAAGAGGCAGGGCCAGCCACCCAACTGGAGTGAGGGGCCTGGGCCAGTCACCCAGCCAGGCTTTCCTGTAGAGAGGAGAGGTATGCCCTTCTCAGCTGTCAAAGGGCGGCTGACTCCCTGTAAAGAGGCCCCGCGTCTTGCTGAACTCACTCTACCCAGAACAGTTTTCATGACCCCGAGGACTGGGCTGGAAGACGCTGCCAAACCACCCAAAGGGTTGGGAATCCTCAGTCTTACTGCTCTCATCCGCTGTGTCCAGAAACCAAATGGAGGCCCTGGAGAGAGAATTCGCACTCACAAAGTCTCAGGCTGGAGACCCGTTATCCCATACAGTGAACCCCAAGGAGCCATCCACATGAACTATTCAGCCTTACCCCCATTCAGTTTTGCCCCCAAAATACGATTCAAGAATTAGCTTCACCCTGCTTTTTGTACTCCCACCCCCACATTCCTGCTCTTACCTTCTCTTTCCTCCTGGCCGTCCAATGTTCTGACCCCCCCGCCAACAGACCACCAATCCTATTTCGAAGAACTGCTGGTCACCCCTCTTCCACAGCCACACTCAAAGAATTAGCCAGTGCACAGACCAACATCCGACTTCTCTAGGAAAAAGTTTGCACAATTGCAGCCACTTATAAGTGTCTTTTAAGGCATTTCTCCTTCCTAGCTAATCGTGTGCACAAGTACACACTACAAATCTACTCCACGGTGGTGTGAAGTCACAGGTATTCTGCCCAGAACAGCTTATGCTAGCCTGTTCATGTGTCTGGAGGAAATACTACCCCAGGCTCCTGCCTGAGGGTCCCTGAACTTGAATCAGTCAGAGGAAAGGCAGGCAGGATATAGCAGGTACTGCTTCCTCCAAAGTGGGTGACAAGATTCCAGGCAAACACACAGAGATGACTCCCAGGCACACAGAGGTGGCTCCCAGGCACACAAAGATGACTCCCAGGCACACAGAGATGACTCCCAGGGACTCAGAAGACACTCCCAGCCCCTCACAAATCCAGAGTTCTCAGACCACCACATTCCCAGATCCCAACCCTAGCCTTGGAGGTCCCTACTGTTCCTAACTTCCCAGCCAGGACAATGTCCCAGTACACTTGTATATCCTGTCTCACCTTCCTTGTGGCCCCCTTGACACACTCCATTCCCAGGACACTGGCCAGGAGTCCTCTCCTACTGGCTCTGTGGACTCAATCACCAAACTCTCTACTGATTTATTACCTGTCCCCTCCCCCAAGTTCCATCTCCTTGGCCATTGTCCTGATGAATGGGTATCGTCCAGGACAAAAGCAACTTTCTATTGGGACTCTTCGCTCCAGGTTTCCAACTCCCAACAATGCCCCTAGTCTACATTCCTCTTCTAGAGGAGCAGCCACCTGGCCTCCAGCCTCTCTCTTCTCCCTCACTCCTAAGAAGCCTGTCCATCTGAATTAATTTTGTTTTGAGACAGGGTCTTACATAGCCCAGGCTATCCTTGAACTTGCCTATGTAACCAAGGCTGGCCATGAACTCTTGATCCTCCTGCCTCCACCTCCAATATGCTGGGATCACAGGTATTTGTCACCACCACCAGATCTCCACCAGATCTAATCAAGATCAAGACCATCATCCTCTACAGTCCCTGGAATAGTGATCAGTCCTGCTGCCCAGTATCCCCACTGACCTGCTCTTCCCGAAGACAACTTACTGCCTCAAACACGTGAAAGGCCTCATGCCTTCACGAGGATCCCATCACCATCCAGGAGCCCGGGTCTGATGTACTGCTTGTTCTCAAGCCTGAAATCTGCAAGCATGTTTTAAGTGCCACATTTAAACATCCTGTCAGTGCTTTCGTGGGGGAGGGGGTCCAATCACATAACACAACAGAGCTTACATCACACCTGTTACACACCAGACTCTGAATGAGCCCTTGAAGTCACCTAACCTCTCTGACTGTTTCTTTACCTGTGAAACAGGGTAGCAACAGTAACTATCTCCCTTCTGCCAGTTATTATACCCCTAGGACACAAGAGGATGTGCAGAAAAGTCCCCAGTGCTTGTTGGTTCTGTAATGGACATATTCAAATAGAAAGCACAGAGATCTGTCACTTTCCTCCTGCCCATAGGCCTCTGTCTCCTCCACTTGCTCACATTTCTGCCACTTTGTCACCTACCCCGGTGCAGGCTGCATGACGGGGGTCTACATAAGAAGTGACACTGACTCGGTGACACAAAGCAAAATGGAGGTGGGGGGATTGGGGTTTCATGTAGTCCAGGCTGGCCTTGAACTCACTAGCTATTGGAGGATGATCTTGAACTCCTGATCCTCTTGACTCCATCTCTCTCGGGCTAGGATGACAGGCTTGCACTATTACCCTGGTTTCATGCATTTCTGGGGACAGACAAGAGCTGTGCACATGCTGAGCAAGCACTCTATGCACTGCTGAACCCCAAGTTTTCGCTTCTTGTTACTGGAAACACACACTCTCCTGTGCCCAGGCACTGTCTCAGGTCACTACTGGGCAGGCACAAATCCATCATATTTGTGTCTCTGCTGTACTGTGCTGTTTCAGCTCTCATCCACGCAGTCACTGTGCATACAGACAAGGGGTCTCGGGCCAATTGCACAGCTCTAAACACAAATGACAGCATAGAACTGGTAGCATCCACAGAGATCAGGCCTCTCATCCTCTCTGGGGGATGTCATGGGGTCCATTCTACAAAGCCCCTGGGGCATATAGAGGCACAGTGCACAAGACACCCAAGACACCATTCCCTGGCATCTCAAGCGTCAAACTTAGGACTTCAACAATAATATAGCAAAATTAAAATACCACACTGAATATTTGAAGTAATATTTTTATTCCAAAATATAAGTACAGGGTTTTAAAGACACAAGCCATCAGAAAAGGTTCAGGCTTAGTAGCACAGGCTTACAAACAGTGGAATTGTCACTTTTCCGTTCTTTTCTCTTTTGAACAATCTACATCCCACCTATGACAGTGACAAAAAAAAAAGATGCTCAAAAACAAACAAAAGCAGGGGAAAAGCAGAATAGAGCCTAACTGAGCGGGCAGGCAGGGTCTGCACAGGCAGCAGCTGAGCCAGCTCTAAGGCTGCAGCCACCCTGGGGAGAGTGTCCGAAAAGGAAGAGACAAGAGCCGGGTAGACAGGTAAGGTGTGGAGCTCCTAAGACTGGACAGGCGTCTGGAGCTAAGCACTAGACAGGTGGGTCGGCAAGGTAAAGTGAGGATGTAGTTGGGGTTTTTTATTGCCTGCCACCCAGCTCCCAAATAAATCACACAGAGGTTTATTCTTTTTTTATGAATGCCCAGCCTTAGCTTGGCTTGTTTCTTGCCAGCTTTTCTCAAATTATCCTGTCTACCTTTTACCTCTGGGCTTTTATCTTTCTCTATTCTGTATACCTTTCTTTACTTCTTACTCCATACCTGGCTGTGTAGCTGGGTGACTGGCAACTGGAGTCCTCCTTCTCTTGTGTCTTGATCTCTCTCTCTCTCTCTCTCTCTCTCTCTCTCTATATATATATATATATATATATATGGGTTTTATATATGGGTTTTTCCTTCTGTTTATCTTCTCTGCTTGGCAGCCCCACCTATCCTTTCTCCTGTTTGGCTATTGGCTGTCCAGCTCTTTATTAGACCAATCAGGTGTTTTAGACAGGCAAAATAACACAGCTTCACAGAGTTAAACAAATGCAACATAAAAGAATGCAACATATCCTTTAATCACTAAACAAATGTTTCATAGCATAAAATAAAGTAACACATCTTAAAATAATATTCTACAACAGAGAAGCTGAAATGCTGTCATCTGAACAGCAGCACTGGGGAGTTCTGGGCAGGAAATAATATCAAATAGGCATTCTAGAAAGGTTACAGAGGACAGAGTGTGAGACTGTAGGGAAAGCCATTGGTTAAGAAGCTTTTAAAAGGGCCCAGCAAGAGTCGACGCTTGAGCATTGGCATGTAAGGGAGAAAGGAGACTACCCCAGATCTAGTGACTGGCAGAGTCGGGCGTTTGGAGAAAGAGATGCTATGTTTGCAGTGGAACAATTCACAAAAGCCAGAGGGAGTACGTGTTTGTGTGCCAGTATATGTGCATGTATGTATGTGCGCCTGTGTTAGTGTATGTGGGTATACATCCATGTGTGTTTGTGTGTGTGTTCACGTGTTTATGTATGGGGGTATACATCCATGTGTGTATGTGTGTGTGTTCACGTGTTTGTGCATGGGGGTATGTGTGCATTGTATATGCACAGGGAGACTAAAGGTTAATGTTAGATGTCTTCCTCAACTGTTCCTCACCTTATCTTTTGAGGCAAGGTCTCTCATTGAGCCTGGAGCTGGACAATTCAGCTAGACTGGCTGGCCAGCGAGCCCCAGGATCCTCCTGTCTCCTCAGCACTGGGATTACAGCACTTACCACCATTCCCATTTTTATACGAGGTCTGGGGATCCAGTCTCAGGTTCGCACATTTACATGACGAGTACTTCACTGAGTGAGCCATCTCCCCATCTAAAACACAAATAACCAGCCTGTGCCGTTTGTTTCAGGAAATCTGGGTTGGGATGCGAGAACCTCCGTTTCTAACAGTTCTGGGGTGTGATGGTGCTGCCCCCTGGGAGCACAGGTTAAGCCCATGTGAGGTACTGCTGCTATTGACCACACCTGACATTGCAGCAGGTGTATCAGTGACACATGGCGGACACTTTCAGGGAGATCTACCAAACCCCTAACATGAAGGTTCCCACAAGTAGATATACTCTCAAACCTCTCCTGGCTGGCTAAGTCAGTCAGTCCTGAAGACCAGGCCCTTCTCCACTAGAATTTTATGACTCCTGGGAAGACAGGCAACCAGCCATGACATCACCATCTAAGAAACTTGGGAAATGGGACAGAAGGTTCTTTGCAATCAGTCCTGCTACTGGAAGGGAGCTAAGAGGTTCCGGGACAGTCCTCTGCTTCTCTTGTCCCCTGGGCACACATGGCTGCCTGTGAGCTACTGAATGGCTTTTCTTGGCTGCTGCTGCTCCTGGAAGCCTGGGGCACTGAAGGGGCCTTCCAGAACAAATGCTGAGCTGAGCTGGAAAGTGAGGGTGTGTCCTGGATCAACACTCATCCAGCGGGGGGGATGGGGCTGGGAGTCAGAAGATAAATACCCTCTCCCTCTGCTGCATATCTAGTAGAAGGTTGGAAGTGCATTCCAGGCCTCCCTCATGGGACTTGTTGCCAGCTGCAGGCTCTGGAAGCCAGGGCTGTCCTTCCTCCTTGTCACCGTCTCTTTTCCTTCCCCGAGACAGCTTTCCAGCGGGAGCTGCCTGTTCTGAGCCTTCTCTCAGCCTCCTGGTTTTCAGCGAGCCAAGAAAAGGCCAGTGTGATAGTCGACACTGTTAGCTTGACAGTCACCCAGGAGGCAAACCTCTGGCCATGTCGCTGAGGGGGTTTCTAGGATGGGCTAATTGTGGTGGGGAGGCACTCTCCCATGGGCTGGGGTCCTAGACTGAATAAAAATGAGAAAAGCAACTAAACACCAGCGTTCACTTCCCTGTTTCCCGCCTGTGGATGCAAGGTGACTAGCTTGCTTGAACTCCTACCACCATGAATTCCCTGCCAGGATGGACTGCACCCTCAACCATCAGCCAAAACAGTGGATTCGCCATGGATTTTGTCACAGCAACAAAAAGATGGGTAAGACAACAAAAGATAGGTAGACAACAAGGGGCAGACGAGGGGCTCGCTCTGCACCAGAGGAGAGTGGTGTGCCCTAAACTGAGCCTCTGGCTCCATCCACGACTTCACATTTTGTAAATAATTCAAAAATAAGAATTAAAGGAATAAAATAAACTGAAAGAAAGGCAGAATGGAAGAGACAACACCTACGTGCAGGAGCCTGGATACAACACAGACTATATACAGCACAGGCACCAGGGGCGGGATGGAGTCAGGAGAAGGAGAGAAAGAGCCTTGACCAAAGACCACCAGGGAAGGCAACACTGGACAAGGAAATGAGTGCTGCAGAGTGAAAAGCCACAGACTGGCCTCACTAGAGCTACAAACAGAAGAGAACCAAGTACACGCGTGGAGAATAGCTGCCCCTCAAGAGTCACGTTGGGTCCCCGAAGGAAGTGACTAGATGGGGGGCCAGCATGATCCCCGCCTTCACCTCTTGAAACTTTCAACTCAATAGTTGACATCCAGCTTTGCCAGGAAGGACATTACAGACTTCGTAGATGAACCAAGTAAAGGACACACTGAGCGCCAGAGGCCAGATCTGGGCAAAGCCAACTGGGGGGGGGGGGGAGGATGGGATAAACGTGTTTAGCATCTGTCTCTACTAAACTCTAAAGCAGTGGTCCTCACCCTTCCTGGTGCTGTAGCCCTTTAATGCAGGTCCTTATAAGATGGTGACCCCCAACCAAAAAGTTATTTTCATTGCTACTTCATAACTAGAATTTTTGCTACTGTTACGAATCGTAATGTAAATATCTGATTTGCAGCATATCTGATGTGCAGTCTGTGGGGTTCAAGACCCACAGGCTGAGAAGCCCTCCTCTAGCGGGAAGGAAGGAGATGGGAAGTAAAAAAAAAATGAGTTTCACACTGTCCAACACACTACAGCCTGCAAAGTTCTCATAACCGTGCCTAGGGCCTGGTACATCCGTTATACAAACACTGGTAATCACTGTCTTCCTCCAACCCCCTCTGTAAAAGAGCTACTTTACATCACTGTATTCAGCTGGAGGGGAGGGATCATTATTAACCTTGCTCATGGTCATGTGGCCTCATGCACTTGGGCAGAGACAACACAGTGGTATAGGTGTGGTGAGGGTAAAGGTGCTTCCTACCTCCTGGCAGGCAGGAGCAGAGAGCCAGGAAGGGACCAAGGACAAGGCCACCAACCAAAGACCCATCCCCAGTAACTCTCTTCCTCTGCTAGATCTAATGTCCTGAAGTTTACAGAATCTCCCAAAATAGCAATATCCTAAGCTGGGGAATAACCTAACATATGAACCTACAAGGGGTATTTCATATTCAAACCATAACACACATGAAATCATGTTACCTAAAAGTAGCTTTTCACAAGCCAGTGAAATGGTTCAGCAGACAAAGGTGCTTGCCACTACACCTGAGGACCTAAATTCAATCCCCAAAACTCAAGTGACGGAAGGAGAAAACAGATTCCATTTTTGTTTGCATTTGTCCTCTGACCTCAACAAGCAAGTCATGGCTCATGTGTGTGCATCACACAAACACACAAAACACACAAAACACAGACACCAGACAGAAACACACACTAATTAATCAACTAAATACTTTCTTTTAAAAATCAATGTGAAATAGCTTTCTAAGCCAGGGTTTATGGCACAGACCTGTGATACCAGCTAGTTAGGAGGTTGAAGTGGAAAAATTCCAAGTTCAAAGTCAGCCTGGGCTTCAGAGGAAGTTCAAGTAAGTTGTCTCGGTCACTCAGTGTGATCCTATTTCAAATCATAAAAAGAAAACTAGGGATATAGCTCACTGGCAGAGTACTTCTCTAACATGTATAAGAACCTAAAACCAAGATCAGTATAGAGTAAGAGGTTCAAGCCCAGCACAAAATATAGATAAATAGATAGATAGATAGATAGATAGATAGATAGATAGATAGATAGATAGATAGCAAGTACTTTTTCAGGATCCAAGGCCCTCGTTCCCCTCTCTTCTTGGTTCTGAAGTCACATCTTACTCGATGCTATGATGTGATTCCACTCTCCCCAGGGGGAGGCACTGTGAAGGGGTGGGGTGGCAGAACCTTTGGTGTAGTCTGCCTAGAGACACGGGTCACTGGGGGTTATTACATCTGCTTCTCAAGCTGGCCTGAGCCTTCTGCTTCCTTGAGCAGCCCTAGCTGCACCACCATGCCATCCGTCTAACTCAGACTGCACAGTGAGCCAACGTAAATCCTGCCTCTCAGCGGCTGCTCTTGTCAGGGATTTTATCTCAGCAACCAGAAAACTATCACACTTGGCCAAATCAGTCGTTTCGATTCCCAGTGCATTACAGGCTAACAAAAAGGAAAAGTTTGTGTGTTTGCCCCTTGCTTGGAACGTCCACCTCCTTTGTCTTCTGTCTTTAACTCTCCTTTTCAAAACGATCCCATCATCTTCCCTGAAATACATATAACGAAACAAGATGAATCATAGCCTGTAAACAGACCCAGTCTCCCCCACGGAACCACGGCAACACGCATGAAATCATTGCTCACACCAACAAGAAACTTCTAGAGTGAGTTCCTTCCTATCTGTGGAAACCAGTTACAACAATTGGCTAGCTTCTCACACTCCACAGTAAAAGTCTATGACCTTCTGTCTTAAGCCAGACGCTAGCCATGCTCCACTCTTTGAAAGTTTTTAATATAACCTACCCCACAGGGTCCACACAACCCGAAAATGATCTTTCCAAGAACGTTGGAGGTAAGAGGATGCAATGACGTCACCGTGAGTAATGTGGTCAGAACACGCTATTAAATGTAATCTTTTACTCCACTCACCTGGGTCTTTTTTAAAAGATATGAAAATAAACAATTAACAAATTTGTTAATTATTTGTAATTTGTATCCAAATTGTCTAAAATAGCATAATACAAAAATGAACTAATCCTAGAAAAGATAACGCCAGAAGACCAATGTATACCAAACAAATTAATGCTCACCACCCAGAACTCGAATGTATACCAAACAAAATGAGGCTCACCACCACCCCAAATCAATCCACAGGTTAAAGGGGGGAGGGGAATTTCTGAGATTTTGCCACTCATTTGGGGGTCCTCGCCCCCAATAACTATATTCTAAGAATAACATGTTGTACAACTTCTGTGAAACCTGCCTCTCTCTCCATCTACCTCGCGATGCCCCAAGATCTGCTGGGTGACATATGAGATCCAAAGTGGAGGGATAAAAATAGCCTGGTCCTCAAAAAGGCAGATAGCCGCCAGACAGCTGAGTCACTTTGAAGCCCATTTTGACTACAGAGAGGGGCATTTCACCCTGCTTCTGCTTCGCAAGCTTTCACACAACCTCACAACCCACCAGGTTGGAAACCTCCACCAGCCTCCCTGGTGGAAGACCAGGATGCCTTTTAACTTCCCCTCCTCCTGCGGGGTCACGATTCGGGAGTGAACTTTTAATAATTCAGATAGCTCACGTCAGTCCAGTGACTCACTTAGAAGGGAAGGATTTGAGAAAGGCTTTAGGAAGCCATCATAAGCTAGCGACAGGCTCCTTGTTTCTGTGGCCCTAGTGGACCACCCGGACCTGACAATGGCCAGAAAGGAACAGGATGGAAAGTAGGAGGAGGCGAGCTCAGAGGCCATCAGCATTGTCCCACAGTGGGAAACCCTGGGCAAGGAAAAGACTAGAGAGATTAGCTGTGCGCGCCGCGGGCTAGGGGACTCTCAACTACCACGTCCCGGCCCTCTGTCACCCGGGAAAGCAGCTCGGAACCCTGAACTAACTCTTTCTGGCCTTTCTCGGTGCTGGAGTTGTGGGCGGGATGCTGATGGCCCGGGGCCCTGGCAGCCAAGCCGCAGGCTAGCAGAGGGAAGGCCCCAGAGGACTTTGTCTTCGGCCGCCGCAGCCCAGGGGCTCTCGCTTGGTGCCGGGGAGCCAAACCCTGGGCCAGGAGAAGCAGCAGGAGGAGATCAAGGTTCCCGGCCCGCAGCTCATCTGGTCCCCTGCCCCGCGCGTCACCCAGTTCCTAGGCCGCCGGCTGCGCGACCATGCCAGGGATCTTCCTTACCGGGGAGTCGTAGGAGAAGGCGCACTCGTTCTTGTAGACCCGGTCCCCCGACCTGGGCACGCGGATCGTGGGCATGTGCGGTACCAGCAGCTCGCCCAGGTCCCCTGCAGCCATCTTCCTGCCGCCGCTCGGCACGCTGAACAGGGCGCCGCGGCGCTGCATGGCCGCGGAGCGCAGCGGGCCTGGGAAGGAGCGCAACGCAGCGGAAGAGCGGGACCGGGGAGCTGCTGCCGTGCGGGCTGGAGATCGGCTCCAGCTGGGGAGAAACGGCCCTTGCCCGGGCCGGCGGGCGAGCGGGCGGGAGCTGCTATTTTTAATCCAATGGCGAGTCGCCGGCCCAGCTGCAGCGTCAGGCGGGGCGCGCGCCAGCCGCAGCGCCGGGGAGGGGGATGCCGAGCGGGTGGGGACGCAGGAATCGGAGCCGGGGAGATCCGGGGGTCCCCGAGCACGGAGCCCAGCCCGCCGTGTTTAGCACCTTGGGGATGCAATCTCCAGCTGTCCAGGGCCAGGTCCGGGGAAACCCGCACAAAAAGCGGTGCGCCGCGCGACCTCCCCCTCCATCGGAAAGGGGTGGGTGGGACTCGAGTGTTGCCTCGCTCTCGTGCTCTTCCTTGCTCCTCACTTTTTAACATGCAAAGCTCTATAAAAGACACTAGGCTCCAACAGGGACTAGAGAGGGGGAGAAGTATATATTATTTTCTTGCGATAATACAGGATTTTCTTATATGTTGCAAGGGGAGGCGCCGTCGGGATCCTCCCTCCCCCTTTCAGGATAAGGGTGTCTCTTTTTTTTTCCTTCTGGCTTTACAGTATCTCCTATATGACTCAAGATCCCCTGCTGAACATTAGGTGGCCTGACTTGAGGATCTATACGCAAACGTGCATAGTCCCGCTCTTGCTTGTGGATTCTTCAAAATAAAATAATGAATGTGGGAGGGTCTTAATAACGTACCAATAGAGCGAGCCTACAGTGTGATTTAGTTCCATTCTTACAGCACAAGTCCCACTTCATTGAGGTTCGCTAACTTCATGCAGCATACTAACATACAACCAGAGCATAACACGCCACCATACCCAGAAGCAGCAAATCCAGACAGGACGATCCTGACTGTCGTTGTTGCTGTCACTGAATTTCCCTTCCCTATATTGCTTCGGAACAAAGAATGAGACACATCTCTTGACTTTCTCGCTATCCAGTAGGATCTGGGTCTGTTCACAAATTGGTTATAGAGAGAAACTTGATTTAAAATGTTCAAAGCATAAAGTCCAATAATGGATTGAATGCAAATCAAATCAGTGAGATTTGTTTCTTATCTTTGCAGCTGATAAAAGATTTATCAAATTATTCTGGGTTTGAGAAATGCTGTCATACATGTTGGTGGGAACGAAAATTGCAAACACCTGAAAGGGATTTTTGTTTTTATTTTTGTTGTTGTTCGAAACAGACTTTCACTTTGTATCCCAAGCTGATCTTGAACTCCTGGTGATCCTCCTGCCTCAGCCTAACCCATCATCCCGACTTGGTCCCCCAAAGCTGGGATTTCAGGCTTGTGCCATCAAGCCTGGCTTTCTGGAAGGAAATTTAATAACACTGATGTTAATTTTATATGCATATACTGTTTTCCCAGCAATCTCTTGTGTGGCATTTATGCCACATTTAAATTCAATCTGGGTAGGCTACTTGTTGGAGCACTGTTTCTAACAGGGGCCTGGGAACAAAGAAAAGACCCATCAATAGGAAGTAGTTACTGTAAAGTACCACTGAAAACAATGAAGTCGCTCTGCACTGTCATCAGTCACAACACTGAAGGAAACAAAATGCAGTTCAGTGTGGGAAAGCCAGACACGTGTGTCCTGCTGAGCCTTCCTTCTCGTCAGCTCTGCCCGTTCCTGTACACACTTGTGTGCACACCTTTTGGTCCCAAATATCTCTTAGAAAATGTGCAGGCTATGTAATTGTCAGGATTGTGGAGAGGAACAGAAAGCCTGCAGTCACACGGAATGCATTCACCACCCTGTACTTTTCTATATGATTCTAATGGTTTTGTTTCCCTTTGCTTGCCTGTGACACTGGGATTGAACCCAAGAGCCTGTTGCTATTAGTCAAGTACTCTGCCACTAAGCTACATCCCCAGCTCCTTTTTTTTATTTCAATGCAGAAGGTATTTAATCAGAGATGTCTAACATTGTATGAAGATTCTGGAAAACCTTTTTTTTTTTCATTCAAAAATTTACACTTCCTCCCCTCCTCACGTTCCCCTCCCGCTCCCCCATTCACCTTCCTCCCCTGGGGGAGTAGGAGGTTGGAGATGGAGGAAGGGGCTGATATAGGAGCAGGGAAGAAGATATCTATATTAAGGGAGCCGATTAGGCTTGGCAAGAGACTTGGATCTAGAGGGGATCCCAGGTGTCCACGGGGATGTCCCCAGCTAGGTCCTTGGGCAGCAGAGGAGAGGGTGCCTGAACTGGCCTTGCCCCACTATTACACTGATGATTATCTCGAATATCACCATAGAATCTTCATCCGGAGATGGATGGAGATAGAGACAGAGACCCACACCCAGCTCCTTTCAAAACTATATATTGAGACAAGATCTAGCTAAGTTGTCCAGGATGGCCTTGAACTTGCCATCTCCCCATATCCAGTTTCAACGTCTTATTAGATTATACATGCATCACTAACTAAAAATCAGACCTCATGATATGGCTCAGCAGGTAAAGGTGAATAAAAAATTAACTAAAATTCAATTATAAAAACAGCTTAGATTCAATAGCCAGTAACAGAAGTTGAAGGCCATTGCTGTATCACTGCAATGTACACCAACCCTTTTTCATATAACAACAGAGATTACAATGATGGACAATAAGTAAGTAGTGTTGCACACCTGTAATTGCAGCAGGTGGAAGCAGATGATATAAAAAATTCAAGGCCAGTTTAATTACACAGTGAGTTCCAGGTTAGCCTGAGCAACATAGACAACCCATCTCAAAGCAAAACAAATTACAGGAAGTGATTTTGTAGAACACACCAAAGTCAAAGAGACTTCCTACAGCAGAAGTGTCTAGTCTGGGGACTGTGACAACTTCAGTCCCCATCTATGCCCTTCCAGAGAGCTAATGAGTATGTGCCAAGTATCAAGCATAGAAGCATATTCATTCATATGCAGGAAAATATCATATACGGGAACAGATGTAAAACCTATGTGCGTAGCAGAATTCCAGTGGCATCCCAGATGAAAACAGACATCAACTTAACATTGAGAGATAATTAAACTACGTACAACTACTCAAACATGCAAGTCTTAAAATGATCATTATGAACTTTGTCGTAATATTTTTACTGTATCTTGGTTAACATGCAATTCTTGTGTAATACCATTTAAAGTCAGTTAAATAGGGCCAGGCATAGTGGCACACATTCTAATCCCAGCACTTGGGAGGCAGAGGCAGGAGGATCTCTGTGAGTTCAAGTTCAAGGCCAGCCTGGTCTACAGAGTAAGCTCCAGGACAACCAAGTTACACAGAGAAACCCTGTCTTAAAAAGCCAAACATGAAAACCAAAATAAATAAATAAATAAAATTTAAAATGAAAGGAACCTAAATCAGTTAGACAAACCCATTTTTGATACAGTAAAAAAAAAACAGATTTAAGTGGCTCCATTTGTAAGTTGGTCATAGGATTTTGTTTCTGCTTTCAGTTTGTCTCCAACAAGTTAATCTCAGCCCTTTCAAATGCAGTTGCTTTTCCATGAAGTCCTTTCTAAAAGCTTCAACAACTCTCAGAGATCCATCTTTACAAATGATAGCCATGGGCACAGCAGGGAAGAAAGTACACTGCTCTTGTAAGGGACCCTCGGATCACTTCCCAGAAGGTTCGCAATCTCTTGTAACTCCAGCTCCAGAGGGTCCCGACACTTCTCACCTTCACAGGCATTCTGAATGCACACAAGTGTGAGAGAACATATGAACGTGCACATAATATTATTAAACGATAATAATAAATTACAGCAGCTCAGTGGTGGAGAATGCTTAATTAACATATGCAAAGCCCTGCATTCCATCCTGAGCACATGGAAATAAATGCCAACAAACACTAGGACCCTTGCTGTCTGTCATCAGAAACTCCTTTTTGTTGTTGTTTTTCGAGACAGGGTTTCTCTGTGTAGCTTTGGAGCCTGTCCTGAAACTAACTCTTATAGACCAGGCTGGCCTCAAACTCACAGAGATCGTCTGCCTCTGCCTCCCGAGTGCTGGGATTATGACAGTTGCTCTTTTAGCATAGGTTCCATGTCTCAATCTGTGAGCTCTGTATTTGAATGTTGACTACCCAGAACAGTTCTATCCAGGGCCTTCGGTAAGTCCTGACAAGTGACTGACTCATCTTAGTGACATTGTAATAAATGCTCTCTGCAGCCAGCCTTGTGCGTCTTTGGTAAAATTCATTGCTGCACAAATGTTATTCCACGAACTAACAGAGGCTACATCAAAGGTGATATGAACATTAGTTATAATGACTAATGCCAGAGGGGAAATTTGAGGAAATCTACACAGTAAAAAAGATATAATAATTATTCCAATTAATGAACTAGCTCTTGACCTCGGAGGTTTGCCAGTAATGTCAGTGATCCTAAAAGAGCCACTTCCGATGAGACTTGTGTAGGGTGAACCATGAGATCTTCGTCCTGCAGGTAACCTTCATGAGAAGTACCATTTGTTAACTGCAAAACAATAGGCTCTGATAAAAGAAAATTATGGTGTTTTCTCCTTGAGACAATTCTACAAAGTCATGAAGCTTACATAGATTATCCAGGGACCAGGGAGATGACTCGGTGAGTAAGAGCACTTGCTAGGCAAATATGAAGACCTGAGTTCAAATACCCAGTGCCCGCATGAAAAAGAAAGATGGATATGATTGTTATTGATTGCCTACCATAACTAGATAGTTGGACTTTAGTACTGAATATACAACACCCTTGGCTGCAGAACATGGAAAAGTCAAGCTGAAAGTGACCTGAAAATGCCCCCCACTTGCTGGCTAGCTTTCTTAATGCTGGAAGATGCTATGCAGACACTGAAGTAGAAAAGGTATCAATGGTTTAGCCACAAGTGAATACTGAATGCCACAATACCAACCTGTCAAGGAAGACATGGTCACTGGTGCAAAAGTGATATGAGTATTATCGGGGTAACCAACCACTTTCTAATCAAATTTGAGGCCTGCTCCTCAGGAGAGTATTCGTGACTGATACTATAAACATAGTCAAAAGCACATGAACTCAAGAAGTTATAAGCCCCAGCAGGGACCCTATTAATGTTGTTTTGCTAAATGGTCATGTTGTCAAACGACCTTCTAAATATTTATATTTATATCGGTAGTACAGTTCTCAACCTTGGTCAGATAAACTTCTTTCTGCACTAAGCTGTAGTTAATACAGACTGACAACTTGCCCAGAATAAATGACTGCTGCATGCTTAGCCCCATCAATAACATCAAGGAAAAGGAAGCAGAATGGAAGAGCCAGGAGTGGAGGAGTTCTATGAAAGGCTGTCTTCCGGGAATGACTGAGCCATCGCACTCACAAACACACTGCAGCTGTAGGTGCCTACACAAGACGCGTACAAGATCAAGCTAGCGAGATCCGGCAACATTCCAGCAGGCTGCACTAAATAGACTTAGACTTAGTGGGCTAGAAAACACAGAGAGTGACAGTCCATCGTCAATGGAAACCAAGGCAGAGGCCACAAAGAATGCTGCTCACTAGCTTGTTGCTCATGTATGCCATAGCTGCTTACTCTGAGATGGAAACATTTAATTCTTCAGGGAAGCTTCTTAAGTTGTAAGTCAAACAATGCAAAATAACACTATCTGACCCCTGAAACTGATCAGATTCACTCCCTTCCAAGAGTAATCAATAAAGGCTACCGAAAGTCACTGTTGGACAAGCCGAACAGCAAAGACTCTTAGACAAGACCAGCTGCCTGGAAGAAGCAGAGACCAGCAGGGCTGCCTGCAAGAGATTTAGAACATCTGAGTCACCTAATGGTATTCTGCTATACTCATAGGTCAGGATAGTGTGTTATTCAGTCATCATCAGAGAGGCTTTCTCTGGCAGCAGATAGGAGCAGGTGCAGAGACCCACACCAGACATTATGTGAAGAGAAAATCTAAATGAGATATCTCCAACAAATCTCAGACCTCAGGGTGTCCAATGGAAGAGGAGGCAGAAAGAGCATAAGACTCAGGGGATGGAGAACACCAAGAAGACAAGGTCCTCTGAATCAACTAAGTGAGGCTCAAATGAGCTCACAGAGACTGAAGCGGCAAGCACAGGGCCTACATGGGCCTGTCCCAGGTCCTCTGTATGTGTATTATAGCTTTCAGCTTAGTATGTTTAAGGGACGCCTGAGCATAAGAATGAGTGTGTCTCTGATTCTTGTGCCTGCCTTTAGGACTCTTTTCCTTCTGTGGGGTTGCCTTCTCCAGACTTGATGCAATGGTTTTTGCCTCATCTTATTATATTTTATTTTGTCATACTTGGTTGTTATCTCTTAAGTGCCTGATCCTTTTCTGATGAGAGACGGAAAGGGAGTAGATCCAGAAGGGAGGGAGGAGGCGGGAAGAAATGAGAGGAGTAGAGGAAGGGGTGACTCTCATCAGGAGAAACTGTATGAGAAAAAAAACTATTTTCAATGAAAGGGAGAAAAGAACACCTGAGCCACTCAGAAAGAACACTCTCCAAACATTTGAGCTGCCTGCAGGCTGTGCAGTATGTTCCAGGTTCCCAACTTCATGAGCTGTCACACATGCTGGGGTGGGCTTTGATGGTGCAGCTGTCTTTGAGTCATTTCCCCTCCTGTAAGTAACTCATTGTAGTAAGAGGCGCCTGGTTCCTGGCGCAGGGCCCCTTGTTTTGTCCCGTCTGGCTCCCAGTGTGTACCCGAAATAATTGGGCGCCAAACTGTTGCAAGAGGCACGTGGGCTTGTTTTTGGTTCCGGTGGCCGCCCGGCTCCCGATGCCCGGTGCCTGGCTAGCTTATACCCGAAATAATTACACGGAAACTGTGCTCATTTAAATACTGCCTGGCCCATTAACTCCAGCCCATTATTGGCTAACTCTCACATATCATTTTAGCCCATCTCCATTAATGTGTATCGCCACTTCAGTTGTGGCTTACCGGCATGAGTCTAACCATTGTCCATCTTAGGCCGGAGAAGCATGGCGTCTATCACGCCTTCTCTCTCACAGCATTCCCTTCTTTCTACTCCGCCCACCTAAGGGCTGCCCTATCAAAAGGCCAAGGCAGTTTTCTTTATTTAACCAATGAAAGTAACACAAATACAGAAGACCCTCCTACACCATTTCCCCTTTTTTTGTTTAAACAAAAAAGAAGGCTTTAACTTTGACATAGTAACATTACATATAACGAAACAGTTATCAGGCAAGAACTACAGTTACCATATTTAGATATATTTTATCTTTTATCATAACAATGGAAAACTATAACTATCCATTCTTTAATTCTATCAAAGACTCCAGAAGGAAATAATATTACCTAAGTAAACAACTTCCAAAACTCTAGAAATGACAGAGACATCTCATTGCCTGTATAGTCACCCAAAGTTCCTTTGTACTGTTGGGGCATCCATCTTTAGCCTACAGATCCATAGTATCCAGCAGACTTTTCCAGGAAGCAGGAAAATTCAAAGACAGTTTAGTCACTTTTTTGTATCCTGCAGAATGCCTCCCAGGCTCTTTTATGAAGCAGGAACCCTGAAGGATCATCTCACCTTTAGGCAAGTTTAGCAGTCCTCTCTCTGTGGGTTCTTTGTGTCCAGTTTATGTAACAGTCCAGGCTAGAGCACTTTCTTGCCCAAATGGCAAACCAACTCCATAAGGAGTCTCTTCGATGTCCATCTTTCTCTTGAAGTAGCTGGTACTGCCAGGAGCAGACGTGTCTCATTGTCATGAAAAGTCCTAAGTTATTAAAATATTTAAGTGCCATATTCTGTCATCTTTGAAAGATATGAAGAATGTCTATCTAACTGAAATATACCTCTATATATTTAGAAAATCTAACTAACATGACTACAAGCTTGACTATATCAAAGATTATCTATTAACAACCTATATTTTTAATTATACATTACATTTTTAAATGAACTACACAATCACAATACCTTAATCAAGATCAGAAATACATATATAACAAAATTGACCTTAAATTTATATCAATAAAGTAAAATTTATACCGATGTAAATTATCCATATCTATATCATCGCCCCCTTTAAATTTAAATTTAAAGAACATTTATTAACAGTATTTGGGAATATGGGCATATTTACTTCTCTCCAAACACAAAAGTCCCTCCTACACCAACTCATCACCCACATCCCTGTAATGAACTCAATAAAACTCATTGGTTCATCAAGTTGGACTTTGGTGGTATCTGTGCTTTGGTCTGTACTGAGCTCGCTCTCTAGGGTGAGTAGATGTATATGTAGTGTGTTACCAAGAAAAGTCTTGTCACACCACACCATGGTTTTGCTCAGTGTGCTTTCTTATACAACCCAGGAGCACCTGTCCAAGGATGGTACTGCCCACATTGGGCTGGACACTCCCACGTCAATTATTAATCAAGAAAATGCCCCCACAAAGTTGCCTGCAGGCTAATCTGATGGAGGCAATTTCTCAACTGATGTTTTCTCGCCCCAGGTAACTCTAGTTCATGTCAAGCTGACAAACACTAGCCAGCATAGCATCTATTTTTTTATGAATCCAAGGAAGTGTTCATTTTTGTTCAGTGTTATTGATCATGTCGATTTTTCCTCTGCTGGCTCTTAAGTGCCCCTTTCACCACACATATAAAAGTAATCCAGTTTCTGTTGTTAGATTCACAGACAATTGTCTGACTAGACAGTAGGCTTTGTCAGAAGGAGCAACTCTGAGGTAGCTCTCAACATCAGAGTCTTTCCAGGAGACGTGGTGACTATGTGATGTGTAGGGTTTCCAGGAGATGTGGTGACTATGTGATGTGTAGTGTTTCCCACAATCCTTCAGAAGCCTGACTCACAGGGTACTCACCTCAATGGGCAGATCATCTCTCAAGGCAATTACAACACCATCTTTCTGATGCCCACCGCCAGGCAGGAAAACTCACCTTCCCAGGTGGTGGAGGAACCGCTATGAGCACCATAAACACCAGCCATGCCTCCAGGGCTGGGTTCCAGAGCCCAGCAAGTTGGTCAAAGCAAGGTCTTTACCTATGACAAGAAGCTCACTGGGGATTATGCCTCATTCTCGGGGGCAGGAAGCAAAGATGAAAAACTTAAGCTTCTCGTTCTAGATTATTATGATGTTCAGCCTTCGTTCTTAACTTGACTGCATGCCTGTTCTTGGTGTAGGAGGGTCTTCTGTTTGTATATTGCCCTCATTGGTTAAATAAAGAAAACTGCCTTGGCCTTTTGGTAGGACAGCCCTTAGGTGGGCGGAGTAGATAGAACGGAATGCTGTGAGAGAGAAGGCAGTGGGGCAGACGCCATGCTTTTCCAGCACAAGATGGACACGGGTTAGACTCATGCCGGTAAGCCACCACTCAAGTGGCGATACACATTAATGGAGATGAGCTAAAATAATATGTGAGAGTTAGCCAATAAGGGGCTAGAGCTAATGGGCCAGGCAGTATTTAAATGAGTACAGTTTCCGTGTAATTATTTCGGGTACACACCGGGAGCCAGATGGCACAAGGGGCCCAGCGCCGGGAACGCAGCCCGAGCCCCTCATTACTACATGTTCTGGTTTTGTTTTGCTTGTTTTTTTTTTTTTTTTTTTGAGAGCAGGGCTCACTCTATGGCTCAGGGTAGCTTTGAACTCCTGGAAGTCCTTATCCGCTTTGCTTCCCAAGGGCTGAGTCTATAGGCAGGCATCAGCGAGTCACTGGGCCTTGTTTTTTGGACTGAAAATCACCTAGACGAGATCAATGAGGCTCGTTTCTGAGAAGGTCCAGAAGGACATTTTCAGAAAGGATTAACTGAGGGGAAAAATTTATCTGAATATGGGCTGTACCACTCCCCAGGGACTGTCACACACCCCTATACACACATATACTGTGTGCAGAGGCAGTTGAGTACCAATCTCCCCTTTTCTCTTCTTCCTGGCCACCATCATGTCAACTAAGTTGCCCCACCATGCCACCATCACCATGATGAACTGGACCCTTTGAAACCATAAGACAAAATAAATCCTTCCTCCCCTACCAGCTTAAGTTGTTTCTGTCAGATCACAATCATGACATGTCATGTTCACAAGGACACAACAGTAACCAATAGTTACTAAACCCTACCCAGAAATTTCACCTGATGATATGTCCTGTGTTTTTTCGGAATATATCTCTCACTCTCTGCCACTGGGCACCTGCCATATTCTGTCCCGGGTCCCTTCTGCACATTATCATCACTGTAGGAATTAACATTATATCCTATGCAGGTTAATGGTAACCTTATCAGGACTAGGTAGGCTGCAGTGTTGTGGCATATTAATTGACTATGTGTTACACTTGTTTATGCTGTGGAATATTTGTTAACAATGCAATGATGTGTTGCATTCTTTTGTGTTGCATTTGTTTAATTCTGTGAAGTTGTGTTACTTTGCCTGTCTAAAATACCTGATTGGTCTAATAAAGAGCTGGACGGCCAATAGCCAGGCAGGAGTAAGGATAGTCAGGGCTGTCAGGCAGAGAGAATAAATAGAAGGAGAAATCTGGGGAAGGAATCAAGGAGCAACTAGCTGACAGGGAGTGATAGGGAGGAACCATGTGTAGCTAGGGTTCTTAAGTGGGGGCTGAACAGAAGGACGCCTGGTTTTTGGGGGGAAGACGCAAGCTAGGGGAGAAGGTTAGTTACTTGCTATTCAGCCTCTCTGAGCGAACATAATTTCACCTGAAGCTTTGAATCCTGAGTTCTATAGAGGGATAGAGACCTAGAGAAAGTTTCCTTTAGAGGCAGTAATAGAACCAGTGCCGAGGGAACAGAATTCCTGCCGGGCTACGGCCAGTGCAGCAGAATTGCTACTGGTAGCTGCAGAGCTAGTTGCTGACTCAACCTCCTGAACCCAGGTTAATTTTGTTTAAACAAATGTAACACATCTTTGCGTCATTAAAAAGTATTCCAGAGCATAAATTAATGTCACACATCTTAAGGCATCCTGCCTTTGTTAGAGCTGAGGCTGCGTTCCTGCTTCAGCAGTGATGTTGACTAGCCACATCAGATATATTATGGTCTAAAGAGACATAAGATACATAGTTACCAGTAAAGATTATAACTTCACAGAATAAGTTTGTCAAACCCTGGTCAAGGTCACTGAAGACTCAGCATCAGATAACTGACATGACCTGTAGTAAGAGAGTAGGTCATATCTTCAGGTTTAGTTAGCATCATGGAAAACCAGTAGCTGCAACCCAACTGCAAGAGATATTTTAACTTGCCTCAGGGAGCTCTCTGAAATAGCAACTAGACTGAAATCACTGCAGTGTTCACTGTTGTTTGGTCATTGGCTATTCCCATAGTTTTCCAGTCCAAAGCCAAAGACAGATCAAGGGCGTGGTAAGAACAACCACGTTCACTTCTTGGTCTTTGGTAGTGCTGCGAATTCCATGATTTCAGTTTTCATTGCTGTTGTCATGCCTTAGGGGAAGGGACTACCACAGCTCATCTACCTGGGCCTTTCCACTAAGGTATTTCTCCATGGGTCGGGGATCCAGTGTGGAGACCCTGGGCAGTGGATTCCAATGATGCCTCCAGAAACTTCGGTACTACCTGCAAGATGAACTGAGGGTCCTGCTGGACCCAAGAAGAGGTGTGCTAGCCCCCAATAAACTGCTCCTGGCAGAGAGGGTAGGCATCCAAACATGCTCTAGTTTTGCTCAAAGCCAATTTCCAATGTTCTCTAAAAGACCTAAAACACAGCTTCTTGGGGATTGGCTGCAGAGAAAAGTGGGGAAATGTCCACAGTGTCTGTATGCGACGATACTGCACTTCCTTCCTTCCAGGAGCCTGGCCTCCTCTTCCATCATGGAGCTCTGGGACTTCCAATATCCACATGGATATGACCACTAACTCCCATGTAACTTGCCTCAGTCCACTATTTGCTGACCATGGAGTTGGTGAGGGTCGACTGTGACAGCTTAGTGGAATGTCCACTGCCTTCACTCTTGTGCACGCATGATCACCACAGTCAGAGCTGTGTGAATTAGTCACCTCTGAGATCCGTTTCTTACACTTTGATCTCTGCCTGATGTGATAAGCACACTGGATTTGCTTCTGGCAGAGTCGCTGCCACCTGGGATGTCAACAGCACAGGCATAAGAGAGTCTGCTGCACCAGGAACTCCTGTCATTAGCATTCTGAGCCAGGAGGAGCAATTAGTAAATTGCCTCAAAAAGATCCCAGGCCCTGCAGGAAACATACTAGATGGGCTGAACTTAGCAGTTCTGTCTCTTGAGTCCCTGCTCCTCTGCCATGCCAAGAGATTTCTAGCCCTTGTCACCATGTAGCCTGAGCCAGCAATTGGTCCAGGCTTTGCACTGGGCATCCAAGGCCTGCACCAGAATCCTAGCGCATGCTGAGGCCATCTGTAAGGACATCAGGATCAACCAAATTTGCTGGACTTAAACTTACAGCTTGCGTTCCTATGTCAAACATTTTCAAGATCTGGCCCTATGATCACAGCCCATTTGGTAAAATAAGTTGATTCCTATGATTTTCAGGATAACTGCTGGATTTTTTTTTCCATGCTGAATTGTCACATAAAATGATTTTCAGCAGAGAACACAGAAGGGCTGGACAATGGGTGAAATGCTAGCTAGCTCCAGAAGCGAAATTTTGGACTCATTGCAGAAGGAAAGTGCCACTTGTTCGGAAGAACTTCAAAATCGGACATCCACCAGTCCCTGCACAGTCCTAGATGTCTCTGTTTTAATTAGAAGAACACATGGTATTCTTCTCATATGCCATAGACACAAAGGAAACTCATCTCTCTCTCTCTCTCTCTCTCTCTCTCTCTCTCTCTCTCTCTCACACACACACACACACACACACACACACACACACACACACACACTTTCTCTCTTCACAGGTGCCTCCTCCTACCTCAGCCACCTGATTTCTAGGATTACAGGTGTGTGCCACATCTGGCTGGAAATAAATTTGTTTTTCATGTTCATATAGACACTAGATCCATCCTAGTCTTTGAAAATTCTAAAGATTTGAGGACGTTGACCCTTGCATTAAAATACCTAATGTCTTTTGAAAGAGCACAGTTCCTCTCCGCTGTATGCCTAGGATATTGGATCCATGTCTGTGGCTCTGGCATACAGCCTCAGACAACACAGCTGCTAACTTGACCGGCTTCACAGCTGAGCACTGTGATCTGCAACTTGTCGATATGAAATTGAAGTGGAAGTCCGTGCCTTCCATCAACTCAGAACTGAAAAGTGTTCAAACACCCTTCCTGCCCTCAAGGATCTGCAGCTTGCGGCTTGTTCTCTGACACCAACCAGGGACCCGCCACGGTAAATGCTAGAACCTAGCTTTGAATAATCAACAGGAAGAGTTCAGTGGGAGGGTGAAGAGTTGACTCCATCACCGAAGGCCCTGTAGCTAGACATTCATCTACTTTAGAGGCTTCCCTTTGGTTGGGCATGGTGGTACACGCCGTTAATCCTAGAACTCAGGAGGCAGAGGCAGGTGGATCTCTGTGAGTTCAAGGCCAGCCTTGTCTAGAAAGTGACTTCCAGAATAGCCAGGGCTGTTGCACAGAGAAACCCTGTCTCAAAAAACTAGAAGGGGAGGAATCTTTCCTTCTGGACATGCCCATCAGCTGATGCAATGCCTTCCCTCTTCAGACAGTCAATCCAAAATGCAGGTTTTTAGAAAACAATCTACTTGGCCAAGCCTCAGAATATACTGAGACAGGCCTATGATAGGGAGGGAGTCATCCATCAAAGGAGAAATGAGGCCATTATAAATAAACAAGACAATAAATAACAATGCCTTGAAAACCTGTTGAGGATAATAAATGTTTGTCAAACACCTAACAGCTGGCCTCGAGCTGCTGCCTGTTCCTCTTCCAGCATAAGACCCAGCTGCTAGTGCTTTACAAATGCTTCTTATCCAGTAACACCTCTAGAATTGAAGTTTTTTAATGTTTTTTTCTGAGAAACAGTGTACAGTCCCTGTGGTACAAATATTCTAAAATGGTCTCTGCTCACAAGTATCTTGAAATCTAGCTAGGAGCGCAAGGTGCACAAATAAAACATGTCCTCTAAAATTTTTGTTATTGTGTGATGAATAATGCATAGTATGTCTACTAGAGTTTCTGGAAATGTGGGGACAGCAGCATTTAGGAGAGGGGACTGACTGAAGGAAAGAGTCTTCCAATAAGGTTCATCATGAGCTAAAGTGTGAAAACCAGATTGCTCATGAAGGGATCAAGGAGCACTGAGGAGACCAAGTTAGAGGTGCACGCAAGGAAAGGCAGCTCCCAAATCATCTGTAGCTCAGCCCTAGAGAGGGGGAAAGGCCTCCTCAGAGGCCTCTGTGTCCTCATCCCTAGGACCTGTGAAAATGACCTTACATGCAAAAGAAGGTCTTCAATTACGTGCTGTGAAGATTTGTCACTCAGATTGGTTTAATAAAAAGCTGATTGGCCAGTAGCCAGGCAAGAATCATAGGCAGGACGAGCAGACTAGGAGAATGATAGGAAGAAGAGCAGAGTGAGAGAGATGCCAGTCAGGTGCCAAGGAAGTAGAATGTGTAGAAAATGAGGTAGCAAGCCATGAGCCACATGGCAAAGTATAGGTAAGAAACATGGGTTAATTTAAATGTAAGAATTAGGTAGTAACAAGCCTGAACTCTCCGCAGAACATTTGTAGTTAATATTAAACCTCTGAGTGATTGTTTGAGAATGGCTTCAGGACAAGAAAACTCTGCCTACAATTAATTATCTAGAGGTAAAGAAAGTAGCCTACATTATCAACATCAGCCCCAAAGTAATGTAGGTGTCCTTATGAGACAAAGTGAGCTGACACATGCAGAAGAGGGAATAGAAATGTGACCATGGACCAAGATCTTGGCACAGTGGTACTGGTTTCAGATTCAGCCTCCAGAACTGGAGAGAATAGATTTCCATTGTTCTAATCGGCCATGTCTGTGGCCTCTTGTCTTAGCCATGGGAAACTGATCTAAAACTACTTATCTTGCTGGATGTAGTAAAGCAGATCTATAAGCTCACACTCTGAATACTGAGATGGGAGTATCACAAGTTTGAGGCTACCATTGACAAGATGGCAAGTTCTAGAACAAACTGGTATAACTGAATGTTTCTCTCTCTCCCACCAGTTCTCAAATAACCATTCTGCAGATTAATATTAATTATAACCTTTTGGTCAATGACTCAGGCTTATTACTAGTTAGCTTTTACATCTTAAATTAACCCATTTCTATTATTCTATGTATTGCCACATGGCTGTGGCATTACCTCACATCTTGCTTCTCCAGTGGCTGCTGGAATCTCCCAGACTCTGTTTTCTTTTTCCCTTTATTTTTTCTTGGATTTCCTACCTGGCTCTATTCTGCCTGGCTATTGGCCAAATCAGCTTCTTTATTAACCAATGGTAATAAAACATAGTCACAGCATATACAAAGGCATCTCACACCATCTCCCCTTTTCTGTTTAATTAAAAAAGGAAATTTTTAGCTTTATCATAGTAAAATTACATATAACAAAACAGTCATCAAGCAAGAATTATAGTTACAACATTTAGTATATTTGCATTTGGCAAAATTAAAGAAAATGTTCTATTACCTATCCTATCTTTGTCTAAGATTTCTTATATAATTTATCTTTTATCATAACTAAGGAAAGCTATAATTTTAACCATCTAGTCTTCAACTCTATCAAAGACCCCAGAATGATATAACATTACCTAAGAAAACAGCAAGTACATTGTAAGCAACTTCCAAAACTCTAGAAGTGACAGAGACATCTTGCTGCCTGGACAGTCACCCAAAGTTCTTCTGTAATGTTGGGGGCATCTATCTTTAGCCTACAGGCCCATAGTATCTGGCAGACTTTTCAATGAAGCAGGAAATTTGAAAGACATCCTGCCTATATTGGCAGTTTGTCAGTCATTTTCCTCAGTGTCCTGCAGAATGTCTGGCAATTTCTTCTGTGAAACAGGATCCCTGAAAGACCACCTACCTTGTTTTGGCAAAATTTAGCAGTAATTTTCCTGTGGATCCTGCTTGTCCAGTTTATACAGCATACAGTCAAGCAGTCACAGCAAGAGCCATTTCTTACCCAAATGGCTAGCCTTGTCACATTGAAAGCAAACTCCATAAGGAGCTTCTTCGAAGTCCATCATCCTCTTAAAGTAATTAGTGCTGCCAGGAGCAGATGTCTCTCACTGTCATGAAAAGTCTAAGATCTTAAAACATTTTAAATACCATATTCTATAAGTCTTTGAAGTGTTTGAAGATTACCTATCCATCTGAAATATATCTCTGCATATCTAGAACTCCTAACTAACATGACTATAAGTTTGACTATTTTAAATGATTATTAATTTGTCTTTCTTTACTATACATTACATTTTTAAATGAGCTGCATGAACATAATACGTTAAAAAAGAGTAGAAATATACACATAGTATAAAAAATTGACATTAATTTGTATCAATAACCAAAATCCATACCAATGTAAAGTATTTTGAGACTAATAGTTGTTTTTGGATTAAAGTAGAATCCATAATCTACCTTTTTCATAATTTCTATATTATATCCCCTTTTTCTTTATAAAGAGATTGACTATGATCTTTAATCATTAGGATCAACCCCCTTTAAATGAAAACAAACATTTATAAACAATATTTTGGGGAATTTGGGTGTGGTTGTCTATACTACTCCCTGCTGATTGGGAATGCTGGTAATCTTATGGGGATCCTGAGAAAATTCAGAATTATGGCAAAATCTTGGCTGTAGAAGTCTGTGAGGCTGCATCATCTCAGCCAGTTGCCTTGAAGCTGTTCTGGATTTTGGATCACAAAATCCAGAGGCTTGTCAGAGTGTCTTGCTTGATCAAACCAATATTAGCCTGGGAAAATCCACAGCTTCTCATCTTCTGTGGAAACAAAAGTAGAACTTCTTTTCCAAAGCAACATATCTTTAGACCCAAATTTTGAAGACAAGATACCTTTATATTGGTTTAACTTAGCAGCTCCCACAATGAAATGTCTCTCTGCAGTTATCTCAGTAACAGTTAAAAATGCAAAGAAAACACAATAGTATACATAATCCAAAAAAATCTCTGTGTATTTTTCATCTTTATGTGGCTTATTATAATTTTTATTACTTTATTTTTTTTCTTTAAGGCCCTCACCTTATTATCTTTAAACTACTCTTTAATCTATGACTATCTCTGTTCCTTCTCTTCTTTCTCCCAAGCCTACACACATTTTTTAAAACATATTGTGACCCATTTAGAGGTTCATTTTTTGTCTGTATCTGTCTTTATTGTACATCTATAATCATTGTCTGACCAGGAGAGTTTTTAAAATGCTAAGTGGGCATGGCTAGGACCAAAGCCAAGACTTTGGCTACTGGCTCCACCCTGTTTGGCTTTGCAACATGGTGGAGGTTCATTCACTGACAGCTCTGGGAGCCATGCTTACCCCCCAACTCTGGGAAGCAGCAGGTCCATGTTGCCACCAAGCAGCTTATAGCATGCTTCCCATAAACCCTTTTTGTCTGTATGAGTAAAAGCTAAATCAGCCACACAGTGTGCAACTGATTGGCCCTCTCTATACCGAGGCCTGTGGGAGACTGCAATCTGCTTAGCTCGTGGCAGCTGGTTGCCGGCTCCATCTTACAAGCAGCTATGGAAGACATGTTTCTGCGCTGCTGGTGGTATGAGCAAAGATATTGTTTTCTCTGAATTTGCCAATTGTTAATGGACTAGACATTGATGATATACTTATAGCCTGTGTATATGTATATAGTTATTGTATCTGTTGTATACAGTTTTTCTTATATTAGTTATAACCTTTTTTACTTTAGACCAAAAGGAGAAATATAGTGATATTTTGTTTGTGGTCTAACAAATAAAGCTTCCCTAGGTGTAGAGCTAAGCCACTAGAGGCCAGGGAACAATGACACATACCTTTATCCCAGGACTCAGGAGACAGAGGCAAACGGATCTCTGTTAGTTCAAGGCTACCCTGGGCTACATGAAATTGATCCAGTCTAAAGGAGAAACAGAGGTCATGAAAAAGTGATGCCAGCACTTGGGATCCCATGCCTTAAATCCCAGCACTAGGAAGATGGAGACATTGGTGGTATGGCTGGGCAGACAGAGGAATATAAGGTAGGAGGAGACAGGATCTCAGTGCAGTCTGAGGTTCAGTGGAGACAGATGTAGTCTGAGGAATGCATCTGAGATGCAGTCTGAAATAGTCAGTCTGAGGATACAGTCTGAGGAGGCAGTCTGAGAACAGGATCGCCTCTTGTCTGAGCATTGGTAGAGGTAAGGATTCTCTAGTGGCTAGCCACTCTGCTTCTCTGATCTTCAGCATCCACCCCTGATAGCTGACTCCAAGATTTTATTTATTAATATCAGTTAGAATTAGTGCTACATCCTGGACAAATGGAACTCTGGCTGCACACTGCAGTGGCTTCATCCATAAAATGTTCATATAGAAAATAAGACCTATGATAAAATCATTAAACACAGCTCTCCATTATTGGTCTAAACTCACACACCAAGGAGCCTTCCTGAGAAGCTGAATTTACAAAAGACCACGCTAGAGAAAACTTGAGAGTATAGGAGGAAGTCACAGTGGATTAACAGATTGCCAACATAATCATGAGACTCATTATATGAACTGCATTTGTTTCCAGTGTCATGTGGACCGTCTCATCCAAAGCCAGTAGTTTGAAAGAACAATTTAGACACTTGAATATCTCTCAGGGAAAGTATGTCCTCTGAATGCAACAAGAGAAGAAGGAAGCAAAGAGATCAAGAAGATGGCTTAGCACGTAAAAGCACTTGCTGCTCAAACTCGGTGCCCTGAGTTTGATCCTCAGAAGCCATATAAAGGTGGAAGTAGAGAACCAACCTCACAGTATTATCCTGTGACCTCCACACACAAGACTTGTGTGGTAGTTTGAATGTGAATGTTCCCCAAAGGCTTGTATGTTTGAATACTTGGTTCCCAATTGGTGGGACTGTGGGAGAAGGATTAGGGGGTTTAACTTCCTTGGAAGAGGGGAGTAAATGGGGCAAGCTTGCTCCAATACCAAGGACTCTAGCCCTCTCAAAAGTAGGCTAATTAAATGCTTTTTCATAAATTGCTTTGGTAATGGTATCTATCACAGCAATAGAAAAATAACTAAGGTCCTATGGCATGTACACACACATACATACACACACACAGGGAGGGGAGGAAAGGGGGAAGGCTAATGTAATAATGAATAAAATTAAATACACCTTTAAGAGATAATATAACTGTATAGCTCTGATTGGTCTGAAACTCATTCTACAGAGCAAACTGGCCTTGAATCACAGAGATCTACCTGTGTAAATGGAGGCAGAGATTTTCTTTTATCCTGAACTCCCAGTCCCAAATAATCACACAAAAACTTACATTAATTACAAAATTCTCAGCCTATATCTTAGGCTTATTACTAACTAGCTCTTACAACTTAAATTAACCCATTTCTATTGATCTATATTTTGCAACACAGCTTGTGACTTTTCCTGTTCTCTAGCATCTTACTTTCCTGGCAGCTGGCTCGTCTCTCCTCCTCACTCTGCCTTTCTTCCTCCCTGTATTTTCAGTTTGGCTTTCCCTTCTAGTCATATTCTGCCTTGTTGTGGGCCAAATCAGTTTTATTATCAACTAGTGAGAGTATTATATATTCACAGCATACAGAAGGATTATCCCACAGCATACCTGCCTCTGACTCTTGACTGCTGGAATTAAAGGTCCAGCTAAAATGCATTCTTAAGAAAGAAGTAGTGATGAATTAGGGAGGAGCGTGAAAGGGGAATGTATTGGCACACCTTGGTGCTCAGAACTGATCGCTCTTATATAGCAATTTACTCTACTGGAACATTCCAAACTGGACCAAGGTTCATTAAAAGTTGGGAAGTAAAGCAGCTTTAACGCCAGCACTCAGGAGACAGAGGCTGGTGTACCTCTGTAAGTTAGAGGTCATTGTGGTCTACTAACCTAGTATGGTTTCCATTGCTATAATAAATACCATAGCCAAAAGCAACGTGGGCAGGAAAGGGTTTATTTCATCTAATAGCTTGCAGTCCTTCATGAAAGAAAGTCAGGGCAAACCTCGATGGGGAATCTGAAGGCAGCACATGAAGAAAAGCCATGGATGGGTGCTGCTTGCTGATTTGCTCTCCATGGCCTGCTCAGCCTGCTTTCTTATACAACCTGGGACCACCTTCTTAAGGATGGTAGCACCCACAGTGGGCTTGGCCATCTCACATCAGTAATTAATCAAAAAAAAAAAGCTTCCCTATGGGTCACCTGATAGAGGTGTTTTCCTAATTGAGATTCCCTCTTCCTAGATGACCCAAGCTGATGAGAGTAAATGCTAGTGCATCTACATAATGAGTTCTAGGACAGCCAGGGCTACACACTGAGATCCTATCTCAAAAAGAAGAGGAGAAGGAGAAAGAGGAGGCAGCTTGCAATCACTCTTATGCATCGAAGGCCAAGTTAAATGTGTAATACAAATAAGGCAGGACAGTATGGGATTAAGCACAGTATTTGGTTCAGATTCACTAATGCATGGCCTGACTTCTTATGTTTGCCTGTAGACAGAATACTTTCCACACCCCCATGCTATCAAGACACTCATTTAACCTAGAGATTTGGAAAGAGAAGATACAAGTAAATCTACAGCAGATCCTGTCAAGCCCAACCAAGCCCAGCCAAGCCCATTATTACCCGTTATTGTCAGTCACTGAATGCTGAGCCCAGCAAATGCCCACTAGTTAAGCTTAAATATGTCTTACTGCTACAGAAGTCACATTCTGACTGAACTTTGACCCTTTCACTATTATTTTCCTAACTAAAAGCTGTATTTCATCTGTTTCCTGCTCTTGAGGAATATAGATAAAATCGTGTCTATGTCTATGAGCAGCGTATTCATTCACTCCAACAGAAAGGATTCTTAAAGTTTTCCATCATCGTTGTCTAACAAACAATATGAAAACCACCAGGAAAAAGATTAAAAGGAATAAATCATGCAGATCTTCAAAAATTCTTCCATGCAGAGTGGTTATTGTTAGCACATGGTGAATTTCATTCCAGGTAACTAATATGTTTATAGATATGAAGCAAGATGGATGGATGGCTAAAAAGAAATAATTTCACAAAGGCAGGAACATGGAAAGCTTGGAGCAGCTTGGCTTTATTCTTCCTTATAAGTAATTATATTTATCTATTGGTACTATCCCCCTAAACTCCATTTTTAAAGCTCTATAACTCAGCCGTGGGATGAGAACATGTCTTAGGGCCGAAAGTGCATCCTTTCCGTTTTATGGATTAGGGTCTCTACGTCCTGGAAATGGCCCTTCTTTTACAGCCATCTCAGGGATTCCAGTGCTGGCTCCTCCTTCACATAGAGACAATGAGGCACTCTGCCCAGGGGTAGGCTTCCCAAGAGGCTCTGCACAGAGGAGTGGACTCCTGCTCCTGCCGCGTCCTGGCTTTCCACACACAGCTATTTCTGTTATAACATGCCTCCTAGTTTGCTTACCTCCTCCTAATTTTTCTACGTCACTGTATTAGTTTCTTTTCAATTGATATGACAAACCATCATCACCAAGAAAATAACATAAAACTTGGTTGGGATTAAAGTTTCAGAGGATTAGAGTCCATCATGGTGGAAAAAAAGAACATCTGAGGACTCCTCTCCGTCTGCAGCAGGAAGCAGAGAGCGGTATGCATGCTGGGGTTGGATGGAGTCTTTTGAACCAACAAAGAACACCAGTGACACAGCTCAGCAAGCGACACACCACTTCCAGTGACACACCTACTTCACTGACACACCTCCCCCACTGACACACCTCCTCCACTGACACAACTATCTCCAGTGACACACCTCTTCCAATGACACACCTCCCCCACTGACACACCTCCCTCAGTGACACACCTCCCCCACTGACACACCTCCTCCAGTGACACACCTCCCCCACTGACACACCTCCCTCAGTGACACACCTCCTCCACTGACACA
>PVIU01019504.1:0-36160 GCA_004026605.1 Ondatra zibethicus
GTGTGTGTGTATGTGTGAGTGTGTGTATGTGTGTGTGAGTGTGTGTGTTCCACTTGTGTCAAGTGTCCATGGAGCTCAGAAGTGGGCAGCAGAGCCCTGGAGCTGGAGTCACAGGCAGTTCGAGCCACAGTGTTAGTGTTTTGGTAACTGAACTTGAATCTCCTGTTAGATGTCACACATTGGATTTTTCAGGACACTTTCGAGCTAGACCTTTTTTAATTTCCTTTTTCTTCATCTCAGAAAAACATTTTTGTTTGCTCTCAATCTCTGACTAGAGTTTTTTGATTTTCATAGTCTTAGGTTTTTCTTCTAGTCTCTCCCCCCATTTAACTTTTCATTAGAGATGCTAAGGGGCTTTTTTAGTCAAAGAGTCCCAGGTCAAAATACATGTAGGAGTCACTTTGCTGCTTTGTTCGGTTTTTACTTTTCTCTCAGTATTACTACTTCACAGACCCTCTTAATATTGTGATTTTGCCCCTCCCCCCAATTTGGTTTTGTTTGCTTGCTCTTTTATTTTTCTTCTTGAGACAGTGTCCCACTATGTAGCCTTGGGTGCCTAAGAGTCTCTTTGTAGACCAGGTATGGCCTTGAATCACAGAGCTGCTCTGCTGCCCGCCTCTCAAGGGCTGCGGTTGAGGCTGTGCCACCGACCAGGCTTGACCTCCAGTTCTCCTTGTACTTCATACACACTCCCAATCCCCGAGACTCGGCTGGGGGATCACGCGGAATGGCGTCGTGCCTTACTAAAGCCTGCCCGCTAATGTGTGCAGTCACAGAACTGACTGACTCTGATACCTCATTTAAAGCTACTGTCAGCTACTCAGTTTGGAATCATTATAATTTGTTTCGTTATAAATTAAATGTGGAATTGATATATTTGCTCAAAGGAACTCTTTGTTTTTTAGGAGAATCTGTGAAGTAATTAATGAAGCAGTCTGGAAACATAATACAATTTATGTTTCGAGTGCTGGAAATAATGGTCCGTGTCTTTCTACAGTGGGTTGTCCAGGTGGAACCACGTCCAGTGTGATAGGTTAGTGCGCTGTGCCGTTTTAGAGAAAGGTTTGCTTAAGTACAAGCAGAACAGGAGATTGAAGGAGGAAGATCACGGGTTTGATGTCAGCCCATGATACTAGAGAGACCCCGTCCCCAAAAAATACATAAACTAAACAATAAATCACAGTCACAGTTTAATCAAGTATTGTATTCTAAATCTAAAACACTGGAGGTCTTTTTAATATGTACCCTGTCACGGATATGCTCAGTCATTTTACACTGTGACAGGATGTTTTCTTCTATAAAATCAGGTTACCTTCATAATGTTTTAAGTAAGCCTAAAATGGACTGCAAGTGTCCTGTGGAATGTGGGTGAGACATAGACCCAAATGTGTTCCTAAGAAAGTCTGAGGAACTATGTTATCCAGGGATTTAGGAGAAGTGGTTTAATAGAAACACATGCACACTTTTAGTCTGAGGAACTATGTTATCTAGGGATTTAGGAGAAGTGGTTTAATAGAAACACATGCACACTTTTAGGCAGTTTTTTTTAGGGCACATAATAATCGTGGAGGTTCTTTTTTTATATGTATAAAAGTAGTGTCCTTAGTACTTAGTTTATAATATAAACTTCCTTTGTTTCTTCACTGAGTGTTCTTCCCTTTCCGTTTGGGGGGGAGAGAATGGATAGTAAGCAGTTTTCTCACATGCATCATGATTTCACTGGAAAAAACTAGTATACATGTAAAAAATTGTGTTTCCTTTTGTTAATGGTGAATCCATCCTATAGGTGTTGGGGCTTATGTTTCTCCTGATATGATGGTTGCAGAGTATTCACTGAGAGAGAAATTGCCGGCAAATCAGTACACATGGTCTTCTCGAGGCCCAAGGTAAGTACAAGTAGTTCTTGGAAGTAATACATGTATTTGATTAAACTTTATAACGTGGGAGAAGAGGAGGTTGTAGATAATAAATAGTAAGAGCCTTTTTTTCAGCAAGTTTGATGTTTAAACTTTGGTGAAACGTGCTGTACTTTTGTAAAGAATCACAGTAACAGATCTTATATTCTTTTTGAAGTTATAATCTACTTTGAACACTTTGGGTGAGACCTATAAGCAAGCAAATTCTCACTGACAAGTGTTGGTTTTCTGATACCATTATTTTTTTAGGCTGGGTCATATCAGTTAATCAAGACAGTCCTCTACATACGTGCCCACAGGCCAATCCAAACTAGACCGTTCCTCATTAAGACTCTAGGTGACAAAACTAACCACAGAAAATATTTTTCCAAATTGTTAATGCTTCATTAAACTCATTTTTAGAATAGCAATTTAAACATTTAGAAGTGCTTTATGATTAACTACTGTATAAGGATAGTGGGAAATTAGCTTAACAAAAAAAGTTACATTTTAACTTTTTGTAGTTAAGTTCTTCCAGTTGTTAAAGACCTAGTGTTCATTGTGATTGTTGGTTGATACTGCAGATGTTATAAACAAGAATGTGGAAATTATCCCTAAATCATCACATCCATTATCTAATTGATGGGTGACATTTTGAAGATCGTATTCTTGAGATGATATGATCAGACACTGTTGTGTAATGTAACGTGAATGTTTTTACACATTAATTGACACTTAGACTAATCATATTTCGGATGGGCTCTGAAAGTGCTGCCCCCAGCCCATCTCACCAGTTAAGATAGGCACAATGCTTCCTGTGGAACGGAAATCAAATCACCCTAGAATTCTTAGCCAGGACTTTAAAAAAAGAATCACTCGGGAAGAATCATAGTAGGAAATCCAACAACCTCTGTGCAGTTGTACCAAAGAGTTCTACAATAGCCTGGAATGGAATATAACAAAGGTATACTTTTCTGGGGATAAGCTCACAGGGTAGGAATCCGCAGTCCTCTGCGTGCACTGGGGACTGGAACCAAGTCCAGCAGCAGAGCCATGCACGCTTTTTGTCTGCACTTACAATACATGAGACCACGCCCAAAGTGGTTTGGTATCTTAAAGGCTATTGGCTGAAGGACTTCTCACAACACCTTCCCTTTTTGTCTAAATAAGAGAGTACTAGCCTAATTTAAAAAAAAAAAAACTATATACAATAAGAACAAATATCAAGTATTGTCCTTGGAAAAGATGAGGCAAAAATATAACCAGTATGAACAACATCAAATAGGAAACATATGCTAAATGTTTCAATAGTTATCTTATTCTAAGGAGTCTTATGTTAAAAATGGCTTGGCTAAGTCATGAGAGGAAAATATCTAGTCTTCATCCCCATCAAAGACATGAGAAGGGAAATAATATTACCTGAGTTAATAGGAAGTGCAATCAGGCAACTTCCAAAAGGTGCAAGAAATGACAGAGATAACCGACTACCTGTGTAATCACCCAAAGTCTCTTTTGCAATGTTGGGGAAACCAACTTTGGCTAATGTGTAGAGTATCTGATAGACCATTTTCAGGGGCAGGAAAATTTGAAAAACTGTCTTACCCTGTCTTGGCAAGCTTTGGCAATCTTTTTACTTGTATCCTGCTTGTCCAGTTTGGACACCATACATTTTGTCAGTAGTCAAGGCAGGGGCAGTTCTTTGCCTTAAAGGCCAGTTTTGCCAAGAAGAAAACAAGCTCCAAATGGAGTATCTTCAGTGCCCAATCTATCGGTGCTGCCCCGAGCAATCGTGTCTCATGTCAACAGAATCCTAGTTTAATTGCCATATCGTACAGTTCTTTAAAGTGTTTGAAGTTTACTTATCTATGCAAAATACAATCTCTGTGCATCTAAAGAACCTGACTAGTCTAACTATAAATATGACAAACATGAATGACTATTGGCCTATAATTCTTAATACCTACATAGTTTAAAGACTAAGGCTTCATATTAAAGAATTAAAACAATCTTTAAACCAGTGTGCAGCAAATGAGGACAGTGACCTCAAAGTGTAAACAATATATCTTAAGTATTGTGATCAGAGGTAGAAATGTGTAATGCAATATGATAAATATATCCTAAAATTACATCAATATATAAACTATCTTAAGCAGAGATAGAAACATGCATGCATACAATATGACAAAATAACTGCATAGGTACACAAATATTATAAACAGAAATAGGAGCATATTCAATATAACAAACTTAATTTGAATTTGTATCTATACCATTGTAAATTTTCTGTAAATAATAGCTCACAAGTAATACACTAATCTACTTATTATCCTATCCTGTCTATTGCTTTTTTTCTTTCTCTTTTTTTCAAAAGAGATTTCTGAGCCTACTTTATTTCCACCTCCAACCCTTTACCAGTTATAATCAACCCCTAATAGATGTCCCTAACCTAGAGACCAAACTTTGTTGGGAGACGTCATTTTCTAGAATTACTTCCAGTTGTCATGGGAGCAATGCTATTTCTATGGGAGCCTATAAAAGCTAAAATAATGGTTAAGTTTAGGATTACTATCTGGTACATTTGCAGATAGTCTCTGAGTAGTCGGTAGGGTATTTCTGAAGTTCTGGACAGAACGCTGTAAGAAGGTACACCATCTCAGCTAGCCAAGTCGGAATCATCTTGAGCAGTTTGTAACCCAAAACCAATCTTAAAGTGGTGCTATCAGCATAATGACATCATATCAACCAGGTGGAGTCGTTGCTATGGGACCCCAGCGTAATGACATCATATCAACCAGGTGGAGTCGTTGCTATGGGACCCCAGCGTAATGACATCATATCAACCAGGTGGAGTCGTAGCTATGGGACCCCAGTGTAATGACATCATATCAACCAGGTGGGGTCGTTGTGGGGCTCCATCTTCTTCCTGGAGACTTCAAAGATTACTGCAGGAAAATTCATTGTTCATTGTGGAAAACTTAAACATTATTCATGTAGACATATTCAATGGAAGATACCATAGAGACAAAAATAGGTATGGGGAGAAGCAAAATTTTTTGAAAACATAGTTTTGATAATAGTAGTCCCTAGATTTTATCTTCCTTCTGTCCAATACCAGATGGCTCCTGATATGAGACAGAAACTCTGTTTGAATTTTTCTTTTAACAACTTGCTTGGATTTAGAGAAAGCCACCGTCCAACTCCATAGCCAGTTTTGATTTTTAATAATTGGTGACTACCATTATATGTATATAAATAATATCTTACACTGCACAGGATATTGGTGTAAGTCAGATCTCTTTTTGCTTGGTGGTTCTATCCGGATAGCTATCTTTCCTTCTTTAAATATTTACATGTCTAAGGTCTCTTGGCTTTTTGAAGATGGGTATTTTCTTGTAAAGACAAGAAAAGAACCCTGTCCCTTAAGAGGTTTCCTTACAACCTGTGGATTGTCATCTCTGTGGATGAGCTGACATTTCTCTTTATCAAGAGGTTTCTCCTTTCAAACCGAATCTTGATTAATTTTGATGGTATCCATAGCTTTTCTTTTCCTCTGGAAATGAGCGAAACCTCTTCCCTTACGTAGCACATCTCCTGGTTTCCATTCTGAGGCAAGACATCCTTGAAATGCACTGGCTGATTTAATTCAGAAGTTTTTTCTATTATCCAATGTCTCTCCACAGCCATTGTTTCTTTTCTCATTAGCATTAAGAAAATCCAAGGTTAATTAAGCATTATGCAGTCTTTTTCTGGGGGTCTTTTTCATCCCTTTCTGTTTGTTTAACATATCCTTTATAGTTTGATTTGATCTTTCTATAACTTCCTGACCTGTAGGATTGTGTAGTATACCTGTAATATGCTTTATATTATAGTAAGCAAAAAATTGTTTCATTTTCTTAGAGACATATGCTGGATCATTGTCTGTCTGTATTTGTGCAGGTATACACATGATGGTAATAACTTCTAGTAAATGTGTGATTATCTAATCAGCCTTTTCTGAACGCAAAGCTGTTGCCCATTGAAAACCTGAATAGCTATCAATGGTGTGGTCTACCATAACACCTCTGTGGGAAAATAGCTCTTATCTTTATTTGGGACAGGGCATAGAGCTGTGCTGGGTGTTACTGTGGTCCTATAGCTGGTAGGATAAGTGGTCAGAAGTGTTTACAAATACACTGGAGTTGAACCTCCAGGCCCCACATTTGGGAGAGAGTGTCATCCAGTATGTTGTCCTCCAACTTACACAGGCATGCCATGGCACCAGCATGCCTCCTGTATCCTCTCTCTTAGAAAATTTTAAATTACATATAAGGCCCATGTTATGTTTCTGTTGGACAAAGTGAAAATTTTCTGGTATAGGTAAAAATACCCTCATCAAGGGGTTAGAGCACTCAAATAGCTGACACATTTGACTTTCTCACATAGACAGATACATACACACAGAAATCTCACTTAAAAGGAAAAAGTAAGTGTGTAATGAGAAATTAGCTGTGTTTGGTCATTTTCCTCCCACTGTTACCCCATAATAATAACTTTGTCTTTTTTTTCTTTTTGGAATGACTGCAAATATCGTATCATTTTGGACTGTAATTGTGACTTTAAATATTGTGAATATCCAGCTATCCTCACTCTGCATAAACCTCTCTGCTTTCTGTTTAGTGCTGATGGGGCCCTTGGTGTGAGCATCAGTGCACCAGGAGGCGCCATTGCTTCTGTGCCTAACTGGACATTGAGGGGGACTCAGCTAATGAATGGGACATCAATGTCTTCTCCCAATGCCTGTGGGGGCATTGCCCTGGTACTTTCAGGTAAGAGTATTATTTACTACTCTCTTCTTTATTGTATACTATGTTTTCTGCAGTTCTTTGGTGAGAGTATGGATAGAATTGTTGACGTTCAGGACACAAAATAAGGTATAAGGAAGAAAATGATGCAAGGAATAATAGTCCTTTGAGTGGGTATTCAGTCATCCAGGAAATATAATTTATCGACTATGATTGATGATTATCAAATAAGAGTTTAGTTCTGGGGCTAAATCTATCTGTAGAATATCAAAAGTAACTTTGCTGATATGGAGCTAATTGCAAAAGGTAGACTAAACAAATTCAAAATGTTTATACGACTCTATCAGCTGAAGAATGTTATTCAATATTAAATGGGGTGTCACCAGGCCACTTAGGATTCAGGCTTCTGCCTCAAAGTGTCCCTCTTTTCAAGTCTTATCTTCCACCCGCCTCTGTCTCTTGTAACTTCCTCCTCTCCCCAATACGGGTGAGCCACCCCGGGGAGAAATAGTCTGCCTCCATGCCCCAGTCTGTGTTACACCACCTGCCAGTGAGAACCAAACCTAAAACAGATCCTGGTCTCTATTCATTTCTTGTCCTTCAAACTCACCAGATATTTCAAGACTGCATGTCTTCTCTCTGAATATTCAGCTCTCTCTACCTGCAAATCCTTTATGCCATGGTTTGGATCTGAAAACTCATGTGTTCTATGAGACTCATTTACTGTTCTTCTGGATTCTCATGGACACGATTATAGCTTCCTTAGTTTGCATCATAGACTACCTGTTTGTTTTGTTTGCATATTGCTGTATCTTACATGTTTGATGAGTTCTGAGAGGACAAACATAGTATTTCTATTTCTACTTTAACAGTGAGTAATAGGCTGACAGATTGTTGACCATAGCCTTCTATGTTCAAAATCTGACTATACACTGTCATCATCTGGTACCTAGTCATTAAAGATTCTGAGCTGTAGTGAGACCTGTCTGGTGTTTTTGATTTGGTTTGCTTAAGTTCTACTGCTAATCATAAAGTATAATCTGGTTGAAAATTTCTTTCCCAACCATAGTGCTGAACGTACAATATTTTAAAGAAAGTGCCATTTGAATGCTTCTAACATGTCTGCTTGGTGCATTCATGCCATCTCTACATAACCTGCATTGACATGACTGCAGAGTGGCATGCAATGAATTTTTCTCTAAGTATTTGTGTGACGCAAGCAATTTAAATCAACTATTTTGTTAATTTTTAAGAAAACATTCAGAAGTGAATGTTAAAAGAAGATTTAGCAGAAGAGGGTACATGTTATCTTGGTGAAGGGGGGGTTCAACTAGTGAGTTCATTAACATTAATTTCTTAGTTTTGTTTTTTTAATTTTAGGTCTGAAAGCAAATAATGTTGACTATACTGTTCACTCAGTCAGAAGAGCTCTAGAAAATACTGCAGTTAAAGCTGACAATATAGAAGTATTTGCCCAAGGACATGGAATTATTCAGGTATTGTTGTCTGTGTAAAAAGTAATGATAAACCATCAAGATAATGCTATATAGATTGCTCTGTGGTGCTGATTCAGCCTGTCTAAACTATGGAGTTGGCCATTGTAGAACTATCAGACAAAGGGCACAAACAGACTTAGTAGGCAAGAGGGAGTAGCTGCTCTGAAATAAAGAAACAGGAGGGCATGTAGAGATTGGTCAGGCAGAAGTCAGTGAGTGGCCTTTGCTCACGTGAAACAACTGTAAATGCAGACTACAGTGGAAAGTCTTTTAAAGTGTAGGTTTGCCATCTTAGGTGTGGAGATTAGTTTAGAGAACTGTATATAGAAATTAGCTTTGCTGCTAATTAAATGATTCATAATTTGTAATAAAATATTTTTCTTGATCTAGCCATTTATATTTTACCATTTATATTCTTTTAGGTTGACAAAGCCTATGACTACCTCATTCAGAACACATCATTTGCTAACAGATTAGGTTTTACAGTTACAGTTGGAAATAACCGTGGCATCTACCTCCGAGATCCTGTTCAGGTGGCCGCTCCTTCAGATCATGGTGTTGGCATTGAGCCTGTATTTCCAGAGAACACAGGTAAGTAGTAGGCTGGCAGTAAGCAGAAGTGCTCATATTTGTGACTTGAATGAATGGTAAATAGAAGAAGAATGCTGCTTGTCTAATGCTCTAAAGCAGTGGTTCTCAGCCTTCCTGATGCTGTGACCCTTTAATACAGTTCCTCACGTTGTGCTGACCCCAACCATAAAATTACTTCACTGCAACTTCATAACTATAATTTTCCTATTGTTAACAATTGTAATGTAAATGTTTGTTTTCTGATGGTCTTCGCTGACCCAAAGTGGTCATGACCCACAGGTTGAGAATCACTACTCTAAGGAGAAGTTACAATTTAATTAGTGATCATTTTAAAGCTTAATAGATTTAATGGGAAATACTAATTAGGGATCCCAGGACCATGGCAGTTCTGCAGCATCTTGACTATCCAGAAAACGGAGCCAGGCCTTTAGTGGCCCCTAGTGTTATTAAACTTGTAATAAAATGACAGCTTCCTTTGTGCCATATCTCATTACTTCTCTAGAAGGCAGAGCTTTAGGTTAGTGTTAGAAGTAGGAGCAGCTGGGGTCGCAGGGACACGAACACTGAGCTCTACGGCGCATAGCTAAAGCTGCCATCGCACGCATGCAGCTTATTTTACTCGGCTGCTCTTCTCTGCGTGCAGCAATATAAAACATCCACTACACTCCTGTTTTGAAGGGTTAGCAGTGTTGGATGAAAATGCATATTAATCGTGGAAGGATACTAAAATATAAGGAAGACACTGTGCTTTTATTTAAGTTGTAATGTGGATGTCATGTCTAATGCATTGTACAGCTGACCAAAGTAAGTTCTAAACTTTCTTGATAGAACATATAACTTTTAAAATGGTTCCCAGGAAAAGGGGGAAATGTTAATTTTAATTTTTGATTTTTTTTTTTTTTAATTCCAGAAAACTCTGAAAAAATATCCCTTCAGCTTCATTTAGCTTTAACTTCAAATTCGTCTTGGGTTCAGTGCCCCAGCCATTTGGAACTCATGAATCAGTGTCGGCACATAAATATACGTGTGGATCCCAGGGGTTTAAGAGAAGGGTTGCATTATACAGAGGTATATTGTCTTATTTTTTTTTTTTTTAAATTTACTCTCTGAAATGTTTTAAGAGGTAAAAGTGAATGATCTCTGGTGTGTTATCTTTCTCCTTAAAGAACAACTATATATTTTTCACTTGCCAGATTTTCTAGCTTTTCTCTATCCATTTAAGGAGTTAATGTTACATCCTTCTGTGAAGAAGGCTGGCCTTTTTGACCAGGCCTCTCTACTTTGTTAAACACAGCTAACCCTGTGCTGTCGTAAGCTTTACTATTTAGACAAAACATTTTTTAAACATGGCAGTTGTAAGTAAACACAGACAGTGTCATAACATCTTTCCACTTCCAGAATACTTATGATAGTGGTTTTATTTTGTAGTAGAGAGTAATTAAAATGCATTTTAAAAAAAATTGATGCCGTATTGCCCATTAATTTCAGTCATGGTTTGCTGACTTACGTGATTATTTGGACTTTGTGTTACATTTTAAGATGAGATTATTCTCTGCTTGCATTATTCCTTTTCCTTCCTTTTTTGCAACTTTGTTCATGGGTGCTGAAACTTAGCATTCTTTCTTCAAGGTATGTGGCTACGACATAGCATCCCCTAATGCAGGTCCTCTATTCAGAGTTCCAATCACTGCAGTTATAGCAGCAAAGTAAGTAAAATGTTTACCTTACTATTCCATTTAAATTGTTAATGCCTATATGTGATACAGTATAGACTTTTGGAGGATTATTAGCCCAGAAGCTAATACTAGAAAGATTATAAGACAGAAGCAGGTAACCGGGTTCTGCTCCTTTCTAGATGGCATGTAGTTAGCTATGCTGTTTGTATTAATTTTGAGTCGTTGAGAGCCTTGGCATCTGCCCACACTTCCCTGAAATGTTTTTATCCAAACAGTGTACCAGTGACTCCATATTGCTCAGCTGAGTTTGCCTTCATTTTGCCATGTTCTTTTATTACTCAGTAGTGATTCTTCATTCTCTTCCACTCCATGTGGCTTTACTTTCCTGTGTCTGATTATGCTCTTCTGATTTTTCTAGTTGCTTTCTATATAATGAGTATTTCTTTGTTCTACCAGCAAGCTCTCAAATAATGAAATGGAGACTTGTAATTATGAAAAAGCTTGGCCTTAGCTTAGGCTTGTTCCTAACTAACTCTTAACTTAAATTAACCCATTTATATTAATCTACTTTCTGTCACATGGCATTACTTCTCTTACATCTTATACCTTCTGTTTCCTATCCTCGTGTCTCCTGTGCACCCAGGTTCTTCTCTTCCTTCTCTCCCTGGAAATCCTGCCTATACATCCTGCGTAGCTATTGGATGTTCAGCTTTTTATCACACCAATCACAGCAAATACAACTTCTTACCGTGTACAAGTATCCCAAACAACCTTGTGTTTTCAGAATTAGTCTTTTATTCTTCTTGGAATCATGGAATTCAGCTTTGATAATGTTCCTTCATGCTTCAAACACAGCAAGGGCACCCACTCCTTAAGGATCAGGTTTAGGTTCCTTAAAAAGCCCACAATATACACAACTTACAATTATTGTCCCAGACAGCTTCCTGTCACTGACTATACCAAATTGCACATTTTTAGCTAGCTCCCTGCCCTGGTTTCCTCAGTTTTTATGCATTTGTACTATTGGTTCCTTTGCCTCATTTTCCTGTCTGTTAAATAACCAGACTTGTTTCTGGGTATCCTAGGTGAAGGGAGTTCCTTCTCGATGCCCATTAACACCTTTTACCAGCTCCTGGACAGTCTTTGTTTGATATTGTCCAAGGCTTTAAAATTTAATTTACATCATTTGATTGGATTCCTCTGTGGATCTAAACTGTTTTACGCATTCTAAATTTAATACTGTTTGGGGGTTTGTTTGAGTTAGTTATGGAATAGGCCTCAGCCAATGAGGTCTATAGCATAAAATTGAGAAGATTAAATTTAAAACATGGGAAAATTGTATCTTAGTTAAATTCTCAATTACATATTTTGTATACGTCCAGTGGGACTTTAGAAAAGACTTTCAGTAATATGCAGTTGAGGAACTTTCCCTAAGTTCACTTTTAGGATCTAAGCCCTTTTCTATTTTCCCCTAACAATTCCTTTCTGAAGCTTGCTGTATTAAATGGTTTTTCTCTCCCCATCAGTTTTATAGAGCAAAGGGTCATGTTTTACTCATTGGTATGTTCCTAGATACACATCACAGTGCCTCATACATAGTAGGTACTCATTTCTTGTTGATAGAATTGAGGACAGTGTGACTACAAGCATGTATTTTGTTTCTAGTACATACAGTTACGTATTTGATGCTTAGGTTTCTTTGATTTCTTATGAAAGTAGTCTTTGGAGCATTTTGAAACATCAACAGGGGCTTAGTTTACTATCTGTTTCACCTGTACATCTGTAAGACTATTACTGACACAAATATAATTTGAATTTAATATTTAGAAATCACCAGTTGAGTATCTGGTAATGAGAAAATCCTGTGAATTTTGTAAACTTCCTTTACAGAAAGCAGGAGAGAGCCTAAGCTTTTTACTGTTTTGGTTGCAAGGTATAAATTAGGTCAGTAGAGTCATCTGTGTGCTGCTGTCAGGTCATATCTGCTGCTGGGTTACATGATGAAGTTGTATTGTGCTTACTGTTTATCACCAACTTATTGCAAGCTCAATCCAGGGTTTACTTCTAGCGAACTGTACTCTTGCATATGTTAGGAACATCTAGAATGCCAGTGAGTTTATTGTTTACACGTAGCTTTACTGTTAGAGTATCATATTTAATATATATATATATATTTTAATTTTCAGAGTAAATGAGTCATCACATTATGATCTAGCCTTTACAGATGTACATTTTAAACCTGGTCAGATTCGAAGACATTTTGTTGAGGTTCCTGAGGGTGCAACCTGGGCTGGTAAGTAAAATTTTACTGTGACCTTTTATTATGTTATGTATTTGAGAATTTGCGCACTGATAATAATGCACTGTTGCTGTGTTGATTTCCTTCTATGGGTTCTCAGGAGTTACTCCCAACTATTATCTTTTTGTATTCTATGTCTAAGCTAGGCCCTTAGAGGAAAACTGCTTGCCTTTTCTCCTTTAGAATACCTTGTCTAAACTCTGACTTATTGAGAAAGAGGTAGGGAGAAAAATCTTAACTGATACTATCGATAAGAATAGACAATTATAGAGCGCTTCTTCTATGTTAGGTCAACCCTTGTACTCTTAAGAGTTTGATGCACTCAGTGACAGAAGGCTATTTGGGGCTGTAATTGTGAGTTGTCATTGTGGGCTATTTTAAGACCAAGTTGTGGCATGGCTTAGTACTGCAGCATTTACATAAGGCCCCTTGGGGGTGTGTAGCTCAAGGCTTTGATAAAATTCAGTAATAGTACTAAAGAATAAAGCACCTTTCCCACAGAAATTACTCTTTTTTCTGCCCAGCCTTTGCAGTTTACTGAGTCTGTTTTCTTTAATTAAAAAGAAGAAAAAACCTTGTTTAGTGATAAATCAGTAAATATAATCCCCTTAAGAGTTATTTAGCTGGTGTTGAAAATATGCCAGGGTTGGGTGGAGGTTATTGTTATAAAACATTATTGAATGATACAGAATGAACATGTTTCCACATCATTTCACAGTGTTTGATTGCAAATGTTCTGGTGGTTTCTGTTTCAGATCATTCAAAATATTGTCAGAATGCCATATATTTCCCCTCTGTGCCCCCTGTCTGTAAGAAATAAAGTGAACTGATCCTTGCTTTAGTACCCTTGGATCAGAACAAGTGTTCTTTAAATAATGTTGCCTCCTGATTTTGGTTTACCTCTAGCCTTGTAGTACAGTAAAGCTAAGCAGGTGTAGTTGTGATGACAATACTTTGGAGAAACTACTAGGAATACATACAGGAGGAAAAGAATAGGAAGAGAATTTAGACTTGATAAATAGGGATTGCTAAAATTATAATCCGTTTATTGGGAATTAGTTTGTTTTCTGACTAAAATGAGAGAAAGGAGAGATTTTAAAGGCTCTGGTTAGGATAAATAGAAGTAGCTTTGTTTTTTCCTAGTGTCTGAAGTTAGGATTGCTGTTCACTTAATGGTTTATTTTTTAGAGATTATGTATACATACTCTTTTTGAGGAAGCTTGCAGCTTTCATTTGAAAATACCATTTTAGGGCCTGGAGAGAAGTATGGTTAAGAGCACTTGCTGCTTTTCCAGAGAGACCTGGATTTGATTCCCAGAACCCACATGGAGGCCCCCAACCGTTTGTAGTTCCGGTTCCAGTGTAGCTGTGACTTCAGGCCTCTGCAGGCACCAGACATGCAGATGATGTGCAGAATAATGTACATCCATACAAAATCTACATATATCAAATAAAAATAAGTCTATAAATAATAAAGAAAATATTCTATTTTTATTATTCCCTAAAAAGTAAAACTTATTAAAAAACATTTTGTGATCATTTGAATTCTTAACCAGTTTAAAATTTACTTTCTTTCTTCATTTTAGAAGTTACTGTGTGTTCATGTTCTTCTGAGGTATCAGCAAAGTTTGTTCTTCATGCAGTACAACTTGTGAAGCAGAGAGCATATCGAAGTCATGAATTTTATAAGTTTTGTTCCCTTCCAGAAAAAGGAACACTGATTGAAGCCTTTCCTGTCCTGGTAAGTTTGACAGGTTCAGATTCAGAGTACTCCGTTTTCTTGACATGGACTAAGACTTTGTAGTTTGTGCCTAGAGTATGTTAGAGATTCATATTTTGTTCATACCTCAAGGATGAGGTAGGATGATAGGTAGTTTAATGAAGAATACTGAAAACCAGGGCTGGAGAGATGGCTTGGTAATTAAGAGTTCTTCCTGCTCTTTAAAGAAAAGAGCACTGAAAGCCAAGCCAGTTATCATCGTGCTTAACTGTAATCCTAGTGTTTGGGAGACAGAGGTTAGGAGATCACTGAATGTTCCAGACCAGCCTGATTTACATAGTGCGAATCTATGCCAATAAATAAAATGTAAGCTGTGTTTCAAAAGTGAATTTCACTCCTCTACTTAAAGTTCTGTGGTGAAACCCAGGTCTGTGCATCTCAGGCAAGTGCTCTATGACTGACCTGTACCCAGCCAGTGTTCCTCTCTCTGAACTCAGGTACTTCAAAGAAAAGTTCTAGTCCTGTGCTGCTTTGTATCTGCGCCTTCATTTGCATTGTGAGCACATAGTGCTGCCTGCACATTGTTTCCTTACGGGAGACTTTTCTACAGTGATCTTACTCATGTCCCCTGCTGTGTCTGTGAAATGCTTTGATTTCCAGATAAAACTGTTGTCAGGTCTCTGTTTTTACCCATATTAGGAGTGACTGGTTCTTTCTTCATGGTAGGTAGTGAATGTGCTGCTGTGCTTGCTATGCTTGCTCGCCTGGGTTTTCTCTTCCTGCCCTCTCCTGTGTCTCTGTTACTTTTCTCTGGGACAGTGTTAGCATTTGTTCATCTCTTTAAATGTACTAGTACAGCAGTGCTAGAATATACTTTTCAATTTTTCCATTAGAGAAGGATTCATTCATGCCTATTGAGTATGCTTTATAAATTTTTATTTATTTATTATGTATACAATATTCTGTCTGCATGTATGCACCAGACCTCATTACAGATGGTTGTGAGCCACCATGTGGTTGCTGGGAATTGAACTCAGGACCTTTGGAAGAGCAGGCAATGCTCTTAACCGCTGAGCCATCTCTCCAGCCCCGCTTTATAAATTTTATAATATTCCTTCTCATCATTAATGTAAATATCTTTAAATTGGTCCTAGGTTTTTTAAATTATTAGTGATTTAAAAAGTGTTGGAGGGCTGGAGAGATGGCTCAGAGGTTAAGAGCATTGCCTGCTCTTCCAAAGGTCCTGAGTTCAATTCCCAGCAACCACATGGTGGCTCACAACCATCTGTAATGAGGTCTGGTGCCCTCTTCTGGCCTTCATCTGTCTTCATCACACAGACAAAATGTTGTATACATAATAAATAAAAAAAGTGTTGGATTATTATTATTTAAATGCCTTATCTATACCCACCCATGCAATTATAGTTTGTTGAATGCCTAGCATAAATGATAAAATCTTTAGTTTTCTTGCTGCAAATAAAAATTTTGTTTTGAAGCAGGTAATATTTGGTGGTATGAAGAATTAGAAAACAGATTTATTCTTTAACATTCTTATTTTTATTTGCAGGGTGGAAAAGCAATTGAATTTTGTATTGCTCGTTGGTGGGCAAGTCTTAGTGATGTCAATATTGATTATACCATATCATTCCATGGAATAGTGTGTACTGCGCCACAGTTAAACATTGTAAGTATTATAACATTCTCATCATTTTTAGTGTAATTTGTGTTACAAAAAATAATTTCTGTGGTAGATATAAACCTTAATGGGGAACTAATCAAAAATCAAATAAATCTATATATATTCGTCCATGAGTATTTAAATATTTGCACTACATAAACTTATTTTAGAGTCAAAGTATTGTCTTAATGTTTGAGAAGTCAATTTTTAAATATCTTTTGTAGCATGCATCTGAAGGAATCAATCGTTTCGATGTCCAGTCCTCCTTAAAGTATGAAGATCTGGCTCCTTGCATTACTTTGAAGAGCTGGGTCCAAACACTGCGGTATCTATCATGGTTTTAAGAGTTACAAAAGCTGAATGTTAATAGGAACGATGTGAGGTTTTTAGGGTGTTTTGTTTGTTTTCTTTCTAATTTTTTATCTATGTGCTGCTAGCGATAAAAAATCCAGTTTGATTTTGCAGCCTAGGAATCCTCTTTAGTTTCCAAAAGGTGGCTCAGCATTGCTCTCTACCCTCACTGATCCCATCAGTGCTGCTGTCACTGTATGTTGACCATTTCACTTGTTGACATAAACAAATTATCAGTTGAGTCTGAGACAGGAGAGCAGCAAGTTCAAGGTTAACCTGGAGAAGTTAGTGAGACCCTGTCTCTTCTTAACTGTGGAGTGTTCACTCTCCATGCATAACACCCTCAGTTTAATCTCAGCTATTACAACAAAGCAAGTTAACAGTACCCAATTTTTATTTTGTGAATGCATGGTTCACTGTTGGTAAGAATTCCATATCGTAAAATCCCATTGACTGGTAGAAGAAATTTGTCTCCTGAGTGTATGTGCCATAAACTCCTTGTGGAAGCAGGAACTTGCAGTCTTGGTGTTCTGCTGCTAATACCTCGGCAGTGTCATTTCCTCAGGACAAGGGCCGGCTATATCCCCGGCGTGTGGCGCGGCCCATGCCGTGCTTATGCAGCAGCCCCGCAGGCGGGGGGGGGGGGAGGTCTGGAGCAGAGCTTTCTTTAACTGGTGTTGGCAGGCATCACCCGGGTGCTGGGGTTTAACTGGTGTTGGCAGGCATCACCCGGGTGCTGGGGTTTAACTGGTGTTGGCAGGCGTCACCCGGGTGCTGGGGTTTGGCTATGCTAAGAGCTCTTTGATAACATTTTGAAGTGATTTTGATGATAAATTTTGTAATGTTGCAGCGATTTAGTCAATATGGGGTACATATTAATAATTAAAATATATGGATTACTAAAAAAGGCAGTTTCAAGAGTGATCTTCTCAGATGGCATACGTAACTGCTTTCTCTGTATTGCTAAATGAAGTCTTGAATTAATTCAGTGATGCAGTTGCCTTATTACAGCCCAGTAATTGCAAAAACCAGACCTTTGGGATCAAGAGATGTTTTGCCAAATAATCGCCAACTTTATGAGATGGTTCTGACATACACCTTTCACCAGGTAAGTGTTTTCTATTAAAATACACCTGTGCAGGAATCTTCCATTTTATAGTCTATAAAATCACAGATGAAAAGATATCTCTTGTCTTTGAGTCTTAGTTTTTTTATAGTTTATTGTTTTTTGTTTTTTTGTCGATATGACAAACAGCAGGGTAAAAAAGCATAAAGGAAAGAGTTGTTATTCTGCCACACTGTTTCAGAGGGTTTAGGCTGTGCTCCCTTGGCCTCTTTGTTTCTGGGTCTGTAGTCAGGCAATACACAATAGCATCAGGAACATTTAATGGAGGCTGCTCTACTCACAGAGGACAGGAAGCAGGAGGAGGGGACCAGAAACTAAAAATTAGAGCATGCCTGTTGCCACCCAACTTTCTGCCACGAGGTCCTACCTCCTAGAATTTCAACCGTCTCAAACAACACAGCATCTCCAGCTGGGTGCCAAGCACTCCGCATATATGGGAGACACTGCACACCCTGACAACAACAGTCCTCCATGGGACACCTGCCTGACGCCTCTGCGAAGAATCCGCGGTGAAAGCGATTGACACCATTGTAACTGTTGGAAACGGGATTTTTACAGTGAATGAGATTTCAGTTCATGTTATGCTTACTTTGTTGAAACATAATGTAAATTTAGTTTTCATGCTACAGAATGGTAGGTTAGACTTAGGGTTAAGGTTAGATTTCAGTTTTATAAAGAAATTAGATTATATATGTTGGAACTGCATATATCTGTTAGGAGTGTGTGTGTGTGTGTAGGAAGAGCACTAGGTTTATATTTTTTAAAGTTTACAAAAGTTAATTTATTTAATCCCAAGATAGTAGCCATCCTGTACTTTGAAAAAATTGTCTATAACATTGTGTTTTGAATACTTTTTAATGAAACAGTATAATGATATTATAAATTATATATAAACCATGACAAGTAATTGTTCTTTTTTTCTTAATAGCCTAAGAGTGGAGAAGTAACACCTAGTTGTCCACTTCTTTGTGAATTGTTATATGAGTCAGAATTTGACAGCCAACTCTGGATTATTTTTGACCAGAACAAAAGACAAATGGGCTCAGGCGATGCCTATCCACATCAGGTATAAGTTGTAAAAATAAAAATTAATAAATCCCAAATTTCTTGTTAAGTTAAAACAGTTGAAAAGTTTTTAAAGATGTAATTTGCATTCAATCTTTTTACACCTACAGAAATTCTTTTGCTCTGGTAGTCATTAAGGGACCGACTTGACAGCTTTTCTGCCATACGCTAGAGGATGTTGCTTACAAACCTGGCCAGCAGAGTATTTTTAGTGGAGGAAGAGGGACTGCAGCCAGGACTTTGCACAAGCTCAGCATGCACTCTGTCATGAGATGAGACCTGTCGTCCCATGTAGCTCTTTGTTGTACTTCTCCCTCCTACCACGGCTTCTCCCTATTTAAAGAGAGATAGTGAATGAGGAGTGTGAGACTGTAAAGTGGTCCCAGGTCTGAGTGGAACTCTAGGGTTACTAAGACATCGGCCTGGTGGTTTCAGTGTATTAATGCCAACAGATCTGAAACTGTACTGAGCATTGAACTGCATGCCAGGCACTGTGCTTTCCATAGCCACTGAATGGAAACAAGAAGAATTGCTTGGCATGTAACTACTTGGAAATTTCGTCTCTAACTCAAATTGTAGTTGAAGAAATGAGATATTTTTCCTGAAATGCTCGTGATTTTTTTGCTGAATAGTGAAAATAATTTATGGAAGTTTTTGCATTTGGTCATTTAAGGAGTTATCCCAGTTTTCCCCTGTCAAACAAGCAGCAGTCTCATCGCTATAGAATGGAATGTTGCAAGGCATACTTGAGATACCTCTCCTGTCTTCTCAGAAGACACTGCTTCTGCAGAGTATGGCATCCCTATTCCATAAACATGTTAGCATGGCCAAATGTAGTAGCTTTATATTCCTTAGTTTCTATTGGCTCTCTGTTTCCCCTGCTTGTCATAAAGAGATGTGACACTTCACAGTTAAAATTCAAAGTTTGCATATACATGAATGTATATTTTAGAAAATGACTATTTGTGTTTCTGATGACCCATGAACAAAAATAATGTTTTTCTTAGTCATGTATAAATATTGGTTATGTGAGTGTGTGCCTATCCTGTGGTGGAAAGAATGAGAACACTGGGGTCAGACCTTGCTTGAGCTCCTTCATTCTTTACTCTCTGTGTGACTCTGGGCAAGCCTCTTGATATTCCTGATCCTGCGTGCTCACTAGCACCCTAGACAGTTTTGTATAGATGATGTCTTCTACCTTGTGCACAGTCTGTAAATGGAAATGTCTCTTTTATCCTTTTATTGTCATTTTATTAAACTAAACTTACTTTTTCCAAATATTTTCTTTTTTAGTATTCTTTGAAACTGGAGAAAGGAGATTATACAATTCGACTACAGATTCGTCATGAGCAAATCAGTGATTTGGATCGTCTTAAAGATCTTCCATTTATTGTTTCTCATAGGTTGTCTAATACTTTGAGCTTAGATATTCATGAAAATCATAGCCTTGCACTTCTAGGAAAGAAGAAATCAAGCAGTTTGACGTTACCACCTAAATATAACCAGCCATTCTTCGTTACTTCCTTACCTGATGATAAGTAAGTGATGATGTGGATGAATGACGTTGTGGTTCATATGTTAGTCTAAATTTATAGTTTGCTAGCATTTTAGTCTGAAGTTATTTTTCAGTTTTATTTTTGAAAATTTGCACATGGGAAATATTTCAGTATGGAATTATTTTGATGGTTTTCCTCTAAGTATTTTTGTGAAACTTTTTCTTTTGTTGCTTTTTCCCTTTTTAATTCTCTCATTAGAATACCTAAGGGGGCAGGACCTGGATGCTACCTTGCAGGCTCCTTGACACTGTCAAAGACTGAGCTTGGGAAGAAAGCTGTAAGTACTAGTGTTCTAACTGAAAGTACCTGTTAACCTTGCCCATCTCTTTGAAGATGGCCTTAAAAGGCACGCTTCAGATGGGTAAAGGAGACAGACACCAGGGGGGTGCAGGGTAATTGTTGCTTTTCTTTTTCTTGAGCTATTAGTGAAGATGAATTAATACTTGGTGTCTTTTTAAATGTGTTATTGAAAAAAACAGTTTATATTCTTTTCCACAAGCCTATACCTCATGTCCTGAACCTATTCTGACTCAGTACCTAATCTTCCTGAGATCCAGGTCATAATTGTCTGAAATAAATGTAAAATTATAGCATGCCTTACAATTTTGATCAACATATTGTAGAGATTGGAATGAGTCAGATTCTCTTCAACTGTTTATAAAAACCAATCTGAGGAGTTTTTGCCAATGGATATTGGCTTTCACGTTTGTGCAGATTTGTTGAGATCTTGTATAATTATGTGGGTAAATGTAATGTTTCTTTTGGTACTGTGTTTTATACTTTTAAAAAGATGCTTTTTGTTTCTAATTTAGAGATAACTGCTTTTTCAGCTTATGGGCATTTGTTTCAGGTTCTCCCGTCTGTTTCAGTACAGATTTGTCACACAGAATGACCTTTATGTGGATCTGTCACCTTTGTGACCTATGGGTCATTTATTGTAACCCAGTTAGAGTTGTCATTCTTACATCTTTGCATTTCTCGTTAGCATTAGTTCAAACCAAACTATGCAAGTCTGTTTAACCTAATACTGGGGTCTATACACGCTGTTGTCACATGAGCTCATCTCATTTATCTTGAAATGTATTTGTATTGCTGGTCATCGTTCAACCAAGGCCATCTATTCACAGCTCTTGAAGCTTAATTTGGGGAGTTTGTGCTTAGAAAAGGTTGTGCACCTTAATGTCGCTCAGGCTGGATTTCAGTGTACTCCTCACACATGCATAGCTCAGTGTCATTGGAAGTCAGCCAGCACTTGATCCTGGACTTTGTTCTTGAACTGATTCAAGAAATCCTCATAACCAGGTGTTGTGACGCACGCCTTTAATCCCAGCACTCAGATGGCAGAGACAGGCGAACCTCTGAGCTTAAGGCCAGTGTGGTCTACAAAGTGAGTTCCAGGACAACCAGGGATACACAGATAAACCCTATCTTGACAAAAAGAAAGAAAGAAAGAAATCCTCAGATCTTACTCTAGATTTACTATTTAGCTCCTTCTGTGGGACTGCAACTGGATTTTTCAACCAGATAATAGATGAGCCACCTCAGAAGTCTACTTCTCATGGAAAGTATAACAAAAGAGAGTTGTTGACAGAAGTATTCTTAGAACAATTCAGAAAATAGTACTTCCTGACTGTAGTCTTAAAGACAATTTCGAAATTATAAGTACATGGAATTGACTTTACCTAGCTAACTATAGTTAGAAAGGTCGCTTCAGACAGCAATAATCTAAAGTTATTGAGTTAGTATAATTGCCATTGAATTTTTCATTTAAGCTTTCCTCAGCAGTTTTATACTTCTTACATTTTGGTAGTTGAAAAGAAAGTGTGATTTTACTTCACTTTGCCTTTCATTATAACCCTGAGCGCTGCAGGTTTTTGTTTTGTTTTTTAGAGAATGCCATAGGCTTATGTGATGGTCATGACCTCCTGTCTACAGTCAGATTCTACAGACTGTCAGCTAAACTTAAATGTTTTTTAAAAATGTTTTAATGCTAATGCAGTTTGATCACAAAACTTTTTAAATAAAAAGCTGAAAATGGCATATTTGAGTGCATTTTTATTTTTAGAAGTTGGTATGGCAGTATTGCTTTCCTTTAAGCATGCCATTTTCGTCACAGATCTGATCCTTCTGAGTACTGTGACAAGTACAGATGAAATGTTAAATTGGAAGAAAATTAGGCAGAGGTGGTATCTCCATCCTGTGTAGATTATGCATGTTTTCTTACAGAATGTCATTCTAACTCCCAGGGGCAGTCTGCAGCAAAACGACAAGGAAAATTTAAAAAGGTACTGATTGTCAGTTCTTAAAAATGATATCTTAAAGCCTTATTTACATAGTAGTTAAACTTTTTTCTCTCACTATTATAAATCTTTATTTTTAAAGAATCTTTTTCTTAGTTTCCTTTCTTTACAATCTGCAGTATAGTTCTATGAGTTAATACCCACGAGCAGTATTGGCATAGTGCTTTCCTATAAAAGGTTTTGCAAATCCTAACCCCTATTTTTCCAGTGGTATAGACAGTTTTTATTGCTTCATATGTCTTGCTATAGATAGGATGTTAAGTTGAAAAGTTTGAAGTTTTGCATATCCAAAACCATAAGGAGAGGAATGTGATAATATAGCAATAGAGAATAATTAATGATTTTTTAAATCGTGGGCTGGCTACATGGCTCAGTAGGTAAAGGCACCTGCTGACAAGTCTGACAACCCGAGCCTAATCTCTAGGACTCATGATGGAAAGTTGTCATCTAACCTTTGTGTGCACACACACATTTTAAAATGTAAGAAAAATGTAAAAAGCCTATTAAAATCTAAAAGCCATACTTAATGGTTTTGTTAACAAACTAGTCCCTGCTTTTACATCTATCCTACTTATGGAAGAACAGACACAAAAAGGATTTTTAAAAAAAAGTGAAAATAACAAATAAGGTCTAACTAAAAGTCAAGTCTGTAATAAAAATGGAGACAGATTTGATGCTCTGCATGGTTCTTCTTGGTTTCCTGTAGAATATGAGAGTCTGTATTGACTGCTAGAGCCACATTTAACTTAAAGATTTCTATTCCAAGTACAGAGAAAGGGACACATATGAGGAAGAGCCACTGACATCGTTAGCATTTCAGTGGTTTCTTTATGTAAAAAGTATTCCTGCCAGAGAATCAGTTGTGCTTTAAAGTATTGAAATGTCTTCCAAAATGCCCTTGTTGTGTATTGATATGATAAGCCCTGGTACACCATGAAGAATCTTCTAGTTAATGACCTGAAGACAGTATTTCTCAAATAGATGTTTTGACCTGTTTGGGCACCAGCTAAACATATTTAATGGATCATAACCCATCATTTAAACAATCTTATTTTATGTACCGATGTGTGTTTCTTTGAGTTGCCATAAAGATAGCTTGAAAAAAATTTCCTAGGAACTCACTAAAATAGAAAATATATATCAAAAGAGGTTAAGCATTGCTTTTCTTCCACTTAAAGTTTTTTTTTTTTTTTTAGTTGGTCTGCACACTTTTGTTGGGCTAAGGTTGTGCACGTTGTGAGAGGTAACACTGAAGAAAGAGACTGTTTTTACTGGAGGCTGACTAAAGCTCAGGAACTACAGTTACTTCTGCCCATTCCTTCCTATCAGTACAAGTACTTGGCACATTATAGCTCTTGTATAAAAGACCTATAAAGCTACAAAGAGAAAAACTTACACTTAAAATGTGAAGTAATTAGATACTTTTAATAAATCACAAATGGCATCAGTGCTGTTAATCTTTAAAATAGTTGAACTTGCATAAAGCTTTTAATTTAGTAACTAAATTAATACATTAAGCACTCAAGAACCTGAGCCTTTTGAACCAGATCTAAATGATGCTGTATTATGTTGTTCACTGAGCAGTTACTGATTAACATTAAGTTTCTGAAAAATATTCTTCAGTTTGAATGTTATTCAAGTACTCTGAGGATAGCTTAGAATTTTTTTCAGCTTTAATACTAAATTTCTCCTATTGAGAACTCTTTATTACTTTTCTACTGTGAATATTCTTCTTGCCTTATTAAAACATGATCACAGTTATTCATGATTTAAGGTACAAAATCATTGCTATTAAATTAACCCTACATTAGTCCCTTAACAAGTGAGTTGGAGCTGGGTGGTGGTGGCGCACGCCTTTAATCCCAGTACTCGGGAGGCAAGGCAGTAGATCTCTGTGAGTTCGAGGCCAGCCTGGTCTAAAGAATGAGATCTAGGACAGGTTCTAAAGCTGCACAGAACACAGAGAAACCTTGTCTCGAAAAACCAAAAAAAAAAAAAAAAAGTGAGTTGGGGAAAAATGTTTAAAAAGACTATATTATCATAGTGACACAAATTTTCCTTTTGATTAGGGTTTTAAAGTACTGCATTTATAATTTTAATAATAGAAAATTCTTGTCATGAAGTATTTTATACGGTTTTACTAATATTGTAATTGTAGTGGTTGCTGATTTTTTTCTAAGATCCTAAACTTTCTGCTCTTACATTTTTAGTGATAGTTTAAGTTTACTCTAAGAGCATTTGTTTTTATAGGTATTGTTTATTGTACATTAACACATACTCACATTAAATTCTATTTTCTGTCTTCTGTACTAAAATAGTAATAGCAAATGCCTTACCTTTGAAATTCAGAGAAGAAATTGCCTTCTGAAACAGGTTTTTCCACCTAGAAGTATTTCCCTCTTTCTAGCCTGGGAAGCTAAACGGTACACAGTGCTGTTAGAATGAATTGGACTGTCAGGCAAGTGGTGATCCACAGTCTGTGTAACACACAGAAGAAGTTGATTCCAAAGCAATATAACCATATGTACATAAATATTGGAGACTCCTTTTATCTTTACTTCTTGGACAGTTTTGCTAAACACATGACACTGGAGCTATTTCAATGAGAATTTGTTGCTAGGGTTTTGGCTCAGCTTTTTCAAATACCCTTTTGCTTTATCCAGGGCAGTGCCCACCCAGGAAAGTGACCTACAAACAGTGGAGAAGAAAGCTGAGCATGGTGGAGCCTGCCCATAATTCCAGCGTTGTCAGGGGTTGAGAGGAAGGACTCTGAGACAAAATCGTGAATTCAGAGCCAGCCTGGCTCCCATTGCAAGACCAGTCTCAAAAATACAAGCAGGGTGGAATGGATAAGTTGCAGCGTCCTAGAAGAGCAAACCCAGCAGTAGATATGCTCTGACTCCCTTAACTCAGAAAGAATAACAGACTGCAGATGGATTGCTGTGGCTTCCTCATTTCTGGTTTTCTGCGCTTTAAAAGTGCCATGAAGAGATAGTGGTTCATATTGTGTGTTGAAGTGTTTAGTAATCCCTCACACACTGTCACACCACCACATACCCCAGAGTCCTGAGTGCCAGAGTCTCGTTAACATGAACACGTTTACACAGTGCATAGACCTAAAAGGCCTATTTGGGGGAGTAGGATTTTAAAATACTTTTGACTCATGCTATTTTTGAAATAATGTGGGAGGGCAGTATATGTTCTTTTGGTAAGATAAATTTGTTTCAATGTTAGAAACTTAAGATGAGTGGAGATATTAACTTAGCAGCAGTTCAATATAAACCTGAAAATAGAATTTGAAAAGTGGACTTAGTAAATAATGACTTAATTAAGGACAATCAGTTCGTTGCCAGAAACTAAGTTTAGCCATTTGGTTACATTTCCCAAGCAGTGCATTTTTATAGGATAGATTTATATGTCATAGATAAACTTAAGATATATTACTCTACTATCCTCAAAGCAGAACTTTCTCAAAGAACTGTAGGCTTATTTCCCTGTTCGCTGCCTCTTCTTTGATCTTTGTCTCAGGACACTACTGTTGCCAAGGTTATCAACAGGCTCCTTGCAGCCAACTTTTCTGGTCACTCTCTCTTCTCAATCTGGATTAGCAGTCGATCACTTTTTTTTTAATTAATTTATTTTGTGTTAGAAGTGGTGTGTGTGCGTGCATGTGTGTGTGTGCGTGTGCGTCTCTGTGTGTGTGTGTGCATGTCTGTGTCTTTGTGTGTGTGTGTGTGTGTGTGTGTGTGTGTGTGTGTGTGTGTGTGTGTGTGTGTGTGTGTGTGTGTGTGCATACATCTAGCAGCAGTCAGTCCTCCTCTTCCGGAGGGTGGGCCCAGGAACCACACTCAGGCCATCATGCTCAGTAATAAGCCCCTGCACTGTCTCAGTCATCTTGCCATTCCTGATCTTTCATTCTTCGTGGTCTTCCTCAAGGTTTTCAAAATCCCAGATTCCTTTTGTTTTGTCCCAGTCTTAGAGCATCTTTGGGCAAAGCAGGAGTACAAACTCTATTCTCTTCCAGTCTCTTATCCCTGCTGATCTTATTCATGTCCTGACTTTATGCACTATTGGCAAACATTGTTGACTCGGCCTTCAAAGAACATCTCGGATCTGTTCCTTTTCTCTTGTTTCCACAGCCTATTATTCAGCTCTATACAGTATAGGAACTCCTAGGCTTGTTTTCTGACTTACTTTTCTACCTCTAGTTTTGCATTCTATGGTCTGTTCCCAAGACTTATAACATCAAGTGTTATAAAAATAAAAATATAGGCCCAAATTTAATATAGTGAAGTCATTAAAAAGCAAAAAGTCTTAAGATATTTGATAAACTTCTCTATATATTTAAAATGGGATCTTTATTTTTGCCATGTTCCACCAAGCTCTACTCAGCATGTATGTACCCCACTTTATCAGTGTACGTAACTGCTTCCATGGACTGGTTCAGATTTGTGTTACTTGTTCAACTTCCACTTCAAATGCTAATCCCTGGGGTGGAGGGTACTTCTTCCTCTCTTCAGTTAGGTTATTGAGATTCATTCATGTTTGTCATTTAGATTCACTGACTTTTCCATAACGGCTGTGTTTGCATGGTTTCCCTGTCTTATCCGGTAGTCACTCTACCCTTTAATTGTTTTATTTTCATGTGTGTTATGTGTCACTATCAGAAACTGCTTACTTGTGTGTTTATTGTCTGACTAACTCTAGGTAGAGCATGTATTTGTAAGTGCAGGGATGGTACTTCTCTACTCTGCCCTCTTACAAGGAGAAAAAAACTATTTTCTTTAGTTTTATTTTTACTCCTCTGGTCAGATTGAACTGTGAAAGGACAGGATACACTGTCCTTGTTGTGTCCAGCTCAGCTAGGAAGGCTAAAGGCACTCATAGAGAACGGTTCTTACCTCTTTCACTTTAAAGGAATGGATAACAACCTCAGTACTTTGGAAGTTTGTGGGGCAGGAGGGGATCCAGTATGGGGATTGGTATTTTTGATGGTTTTGGACCCTTCAGATCTGGAATATGGTGTAATACAACTCAGGCACAACCCATATTATAATATTCTCAGCTACTGACAATGGTTTTAAAGTGTGTGAAGTGAAGCTTATAAACCTAAGGCTTTCTTTCACCTTCCTAGGATGTGATCCCTGTGCATTACTATCTAATACCTCCACCAACAAAGACAAAGAATGGCAGCAAAGATAAAGAAAAGGACTCAGAGAAAGAGAAAGATCTGAAAGAAGAGTTTACTGAAGCATTGCGAGATCTTAAAATTCAGTGGATGACAAAGTAGGTTGTTTTCAGTGGATTTCAGTCCTCTGAGTCTTTCTCAACTAGTGTGTATAAGTATAGACTTTATTCAGAACTGTTGACTGGATGATAGGATTGCAGGATTGTAAGCTTTTTTCTATATTTATACTTTGTAATTATATTTTGAAAGTGAAATATATAATTTTTTATTTAATTTGCACCAAAGAGAATTTTATTGAAGGGCATAAAGAAAGAAAAAGTAACTTTTTTTTCTCTCCAAAATTCACCATTCCCTTTATCTGCTCTCTCTGTTTGAGCATGTAGCAGTGTGAATGGTTATGTGTCTCGCTTTTCCAGTTAATCTTAGTGCTGGGCACTTCTGATGTCATTTCATAGTTTAAAGTTCTATTTTTAGTGACTGTATAATTTATTGTCCTGTGAATACAGTATAATATATTTAATAACTTATTTAGAATATATGTTTAAAATTTTTCTCTATAATTTTGTGATTACCTTTATATATATATATATATATGCAGCTTTAATTTTGTTTTCTTATCTGTTTGGTTTTAATTTTTTTTGAGACAGCGTTTAATTTATCTCAGGCTGGTCTTAATTCTCTAGTTGGGCAAGAATGACCTTGAATTCCTGATCATCCTGCCTCTGCCTCCCAAAGGCTTGAATAGCAGTCTTCTGCCAGCACACACGGCCTAATGGAGAGATTTAAAATTTCTCTGAGATAGTATAGTCTAATTATTAGTTTAGATGTCTTTAAAAGTTACCTTGATATGTTTCTCAAATGGTTTCTGCTACGAATGTAATGTCTACACATGATGGACAAGCTGTTGTTGGCGGGTGAGCTGTTTAGATGTTAGCTATTATTTCAGTTGAACATGTGTTTTGCCCATTCTTCATCTGAATGTTAGGCTTTTATTACCATGTTATTATCATTACCGTGTTATTTATTAGCATTATTATTATTCATGTTAAACTTTTTAACATGAAAGCTTACTTATCAGCTGTTTTCCCTTAGTTTATGCCTTGGCGTTTAGCTCACAATGTACACTTAAAACTTTGTTCTGTGTCGTTAAATCAGTTGTTTGGGTTTTTTCCCTTGTAGCTCTCTTTTGCTAGTTTTCTGGAGGAGTCCTCACTAGCAGACTTCGTGTATAAATCCCTGTGGATATGTGGCCTAGGAGGTAGCAAAAGCCTTTATAATGTGAACAGAGTTCCCAAGGATTAAATCATTATGGCATCAGTCCATATTCATCTATGCTGTTCTGTTTAAACTGAGGGTATCTTCCCAGATGTCAGTCAACCGTGTCTGCCTTTGACCAGTTTAGGACGCTATAACTAGCAGACAACACAGTTTCTTCAGTGTTGCAAAGATGGGCTTCTCTCATGAGAGCCCGAGAAGCCCTTCCTGAGTCTGCCATCCAGTGAAACTGGTGAGCAGTTTTGTTTAAGAAAAACCTCCCAAACATCCGGAAGTGGTTCTAAAGGAAAATGCAAACAGAAGCTTCTAATCAGGAATATTTGTTAAATATGATGGATGGGAAAGATAGCTCAATAAAGTACACATTTCACCAGCCTGAGAAACCCAAATTCAGTCCTTAGAACCCACGTTAATGTTGGCACAAAGTTGTAATCCTAGCGCTGAGGAGGTGGAAACAGATATTATTCCTGGAGCTTACTAGCCAGATGACCTAGCCTAATCAGCAAGTTTCAAATTTAGTGAGAGACCTTGTCTCAAATGGTACGGGGTGCCTGAGAAATAACTCTTAAGATTGAATGATGGCTCTTCACACACGTGTACATTCACATTTATGTAGAATTCTAAGTAATTTTCAGATAGGTTTATTATCTATAACTAGTCCTTATTAATAATTATAAAGTATTTTAATGTCTAGGACTGTGAAGCAATATTTAAATTTTTTGTTTTAAAGAAACATGCTTTTAATTAAAAATCACTAATTTGTCTCTCTTAGGCTTGATTCTAGTGACATTTACAATGAATTGAAAGAAACATACCCTGCTTACCTTCCTCTGTATGTTGCACGGCTTCACCAATTGGATGCTGAAAAGGTTGGTTATACTCATTTTTTTAATAATTCGCTTTTTGCATAATAGTATCTAAAAGTTTGTATTTTTGAATAAAGGTGCATCTCTCTCTGTCTTGTCTTCCTGCCTACTGAAAATGAGTCTCCTGCAATTGGATATGTCGTTAAAATAGTTATAAGAGCTGGCCACTACTGAATTCAGTAGTAGTAATGATGGCAGGATGTATGTGTAGAAACCATGAAACTATGGTATTTGATTTGTTAGTAAAATTGTAGCACAGGAAAAATCTTAAGGTCTGATTTTTGGTCCTAATCTAACGGATGAGTTGTCTTGGACAGCTGGAAATCAAATACCTCAGTAACTACTTTGCTTCTAAAGATTTTATGATGATTCCAGATTGTCTAACATGGACTATGGGCCATCTGTTATTACTGTTAATGGAAGTAGGCACATGCCAGCTATGACCCGGTAAAACTCATGAAGGTTTAGAGTGAACTCGAATAGAGTACTTAAAGGAGGCCTCTCAGAAACCATCCATGATGGTCATAGTTGAGTCTTGATCATGATCTTTGTTTCATTTACTCTTACTTTTCTCATTCTAGTGATTGTTTAGAAAGAATTTGCTTATGAATGAGGGTTTGGGGATTTTTTTTCCCTGTGTTTTCATGTGGCATGGTATAAAATAGAGATTATTATCTCTACATTAAATGGTATAATAGAAGGGACTTTTCCTTGTTAAAAACTCCACATTGTGGTGAACTTTATATGTTTGTTTTATTTTCAATTTTGAACTACAGATTGTAGGTTAGGTATTGTTACATCTGAAGCCATTTTCCAGGGCTACTGGAATTGTAAAAGCCAGATTAAAGGATAGCATAGAGCTCTAGCCCTAGAAGGAAATGACATAGTGCCCTTACAGTTTCATGGCTGGGACAGTAGAAATGAAAATGTTCTAATGCAGTGATTGATACACTCCTTTATCTTCTACCCAGGAGCGAATGAAAAGGCTTAATGAAATCGTTGACGCTGCCAATGCTGTTATTTCTCACATCGATCAAACTGCTCTAGCAGTTTACATTGCAATGAAGACTGACCCCAGGCCTGATGCGGCTACTATAAAAAAGTACCTAACCAGTAAATAATCTTTCTTGCATCTCATTTCTTAGTTACTTGTTTAAAAATTAGGGACTAGTATTGAAGTTTTTTTTTTTTCTTTCTGTTGTAGCATAAATACAATTAGGAGTGACAGTTTTCCATACTCCTTTTTTTTCCCAGCATGCAGGAGCAGAGGCACATGATCTCTGTGAGTGAAGGCCAGCCAGGTTTACCCAGTGAGACCCTGTCTCAAAAGAGAGACAGACAGACAGAATTGCTGTTTTATAGTTTTGAAAATGATACTGGTGTTTTCTGTGTAATCTGATAAGAATTTTAATTTTTTGTTTAGGCATTAAAGTATAGGATTCAAATCATTCCTAAAATTTAGCTATGATGACTATGATCGAGTAACCAGTTTTGATTCAGAAGATATTTGTAAACAAGTATATGTAAGTTATCATTAAGAAGGACTTGAAGAATTGGAAGATAGAGCTTACTTAGGAGGCAAAGGCAGTTGGATCTCTGTGAGTCTATATAGTTCTCCAAAAAAACAAAACAGTAGCAACAAAAACAAAAATTGGCAGATAGAGCCCGGCAATGGTGGCACACACCTTTAATCCCAACTCCAGAGGCAGAGGCAGGCAGATCTCTGTGAGTTCGAAGCCAGCCTGGTCTACAGAGTGAGTTCCAGGCCATCTAGGTTATTACACAAAGAAACCCTGCCTTGAAAAATAAATTGGCAGATATGATGAAATATAGAAAATATTTTTAATATTTTAAAAATCTATAGGAAGAAAGCTTGATAGTGTTCTGAATGGCCAAAGCTTCATAGCTTAACAAGGTGTTCAGCCTGAAGAGTACTAAGGTAGGAGAGAGAAACAGAATATTTCCATGTACATGACATTTGGTTTATTGCATTAGAAGATGCTTAAACTTTCAGAAAAGAGGGCTGGAGAGATGGCTCAGTGGTTAAGAGCTCTGCCTGTTCTTCCTAAAGGTCCTGAGTTCAATTCCCAGCAACCACATGGTGGCTCACAACCATCTGCAATGAAGTTTGGTGCCCTCTTCTGGCCTGCAGGGATACATGCAGGCAGAGAGCTGTATACATAATAAATAAATAAACTTTAAAAAAAAAAAACTTTCAGAAAAGAGTCATGCTGGTAACTTAATCCATTCTTGGCAAGAATAGAGCACCTGTGTCAGTAACAACTTCCTTCTGAATTCTGCACCCGCCCCCCAAGCAAGCCTTGGATAGGTGGAACCAGTCAGTTGGGTTTGACATGGGTCATGCCCTCATGATTCAGTCTGTTCCAGAGCACTTGTCTCCTTCACAAGCTGGGGCTAATGGTTGTACCAGGCTCTTAGAGCTTCCCTTAAGCAGAAAAGAATGGTACCAGACATCTGAAAAGTGATAGAAGAACAGTGTAGTAAGTGAGCAGGAAAGTAGATGTCTCAAGAGGGGACTCAAAAGTCAGCTGTTCTCAGCCTGGAGTAGCTAAAGCATATTCCAGGCACCTCCACATAGAGAATGAAGGTTGGTTCTTTAAAACTTTGATGCTCTTGATGACTGGTGGAATTCAGGCCAGCCTGGAGCCCAGACAGGAGAGCAGTGAAGCTCTTTCTGGAGTCAGAAGATTGCAAAGATTAGAATTAAACTGAGAAGGATCCCAAACCCTGGAATGTGGAGTTTATGCTGAGAAACTTCTTAAAATGTTTAAAACTGGGACCTGGAAGAAACGTATTTGTGTTTTAGCATAATATACCGAGGGAGGAAGACATGTGGGATACCAAATTAATGAGTCTTGCCAAATATTGTGTTATTAAATGAACAGATGAGTGAGGTGTCCTATGGCCCATCAAATTCTTCACTTATTTATATGTCAGGATATCGGCCAACTACTGAACTTGGTGACTAAAGCTGTTCCCACAAGAAATATTAGCAGGTGACCCGAACTGGAGGGGTAGGAGCGGAATGTGGTACTGCTGCCACTTCTTGGTTCAGGCTGACACTTGAAAATGGTAAAGGGGTAGATGGGGAACATTGAGAATAAGCACTCTGCTCCATGTCAAGCACTCCCTTCCTATGCTTGTACCCATAAGACAGCTAGACATAGGTTTGTGTGACCTGTGGTTGTAGTCAGTTCAGAAATTAAAAAGGTCACTATTGTTCTTGGTAGTAAGCTGAGGTGTATTATGGACTTAGCATCATTTTCAGTCCAGATGACGTTGAACATATCTTCTTAGATGACCTCACAGAATCAAATGGTCTTGGAAGCCTGAGAACATCCTCGTCTGGAGCAGTATGTTTGCTCCTTCATTTTATGCTCCCTTTATTCTTCCAGGGAGGTGCTCAAGTTAGTAACTCACTTTCAGTTTACAGAACTAGTAAGCCCCAGAGGCCCAAGTTGCTAAATTGGTAATTATGTCCTGATTCTTGTCATTCCCAGTAGATTTACACATTGCATATTTTACTATGTGTCCTTCAGAGTTAGTCTGCTTCTTAAACAGATCATCCAGTAGTCAGGTTACCTCGTGGTCATTGTTTCAGCATGTTTAATCCTTTATTGTTTTTATACATCCCTGACATGAAATGGATGTAACGCCTCAATTAAGCTCAGCAACCTTCCTTGGAGTGGAGGTTAAGTGCTGGACAGTAATGGATGACTGTCTAGTCTGTGCCAGCATGGACCTGCAGAACTTCTTTAGGAGAAATCAAAGATGCCTTCCCAGAACAAGGCAGTTTACTCTAGAGACTGAGCACAGATTGCAAAGCCAGACTGCTAAGCGTAGAATCCTACATCAGTTATGGGGGAAAGGCCTTGGTCCTGCCTCAAAGTGATGTGCCAGACTTTGTTGACTCCCCATGGGAAGCCTTACCCTCCCTGAGGAGTGGGTGGGGGTGGGGTAGGGAGAAGGTGCGGGAGCACGAGGAGAGGAGGGAGTGGGAACTGGGATTGGTATGTAAAATGAGAAAAGATTGTTTAGACAAACAAATAAAACGTGCTTAGGCAGGTCTGTCATAGCAGCACTCCTTGATCCTGCTGTTTACATCAGGCCAGGCCTCTGGGTGCCTGCCCTTCTGATTTCTGTCCTTCTGATTTCTGATGAACTGTGTGGAAGCCTATGCCAAACCCTCTCTTCCCCTTCCCCTCTCAAAAAAGAATCTGCATCTGCTACTACTAACTGGAGGCCCTGATCAAGACCTGACTCTCTTTGAGCTTCAGTTTCCATGCACGCGCAATAGGAGTGTCTTATTCATAGGATTGGTTTCGGGTTTATTTTGTGTTGTGAATGGGTGTGCGCGTGTCATGATGTACCTGTGGAGGTCAGAGGAGAACTTACAGGAATCATTTCTCTCCTCTGCCATGTTGGTTCCCATAATGGATTCAGGTCATCAGATTTGGTAGCAAATACTATTACTAACTGAGCCGTCGTACTGGCCCCATAAAATTGTTTGGACTATAAATGAATTCATATAATAAAAGTTATTGGTGCAGTCAGAGTAAACTTGATATTTGTTTGCTTAATTTATACATAATATATTCATGACTACAAGAACCTTGTCTTTCTAAACATTACATAGCAAGGCATATATAATTACTATATTTCTTAATGTAAAGGCTTAAAAGATACTGCCCTTATTAAAAGCTATGTCGCTGATAGAACAACTAGTGAGTAGTCTTTCAACTCTGTTCCTATGGCATTCTGCTTCAGCCAAGTATAGTTGCCCTAGCTGATTTCATCTGTGTGTCCTACAGTAGCTTGTGGTGCTTACTAATAAGAATCTCATTTGATATATAACACAGATGTATGTACATGGCTGTGCTAAATTTATGCATGCTAAGTCTTAGAGAAAAAGAATGCATGTACTTCAAATAAGACCATCTCTTGGAAACCCTTTAACTGACATATGAAAAAAATGATTTCCTCTCTAGTGATATGGACAAGCAGAAGTCCACACTGGTAGATGCCCTGTGCAGGAAAGGGTGTGCTCTGGCAGACCACCTGCTTCACGCACAGCCTCATGATGGCGCAGCAGCCGGAGATGCAGAAGGAAAGGAAGAGGAAGGAGAAAGTACCTTGGACTCTCTGTCAGAAACCTTTTGGGAAACTACAAAGTGGACAGATCTTTTTGACACTAAGGTAACTTGCCCTTCTGCTGCTGGTGTTGGTACAGCTCTCGGTGGTGGTTTCTCAGGCCTGCTTGTGTTCTGCCTACCAAAAAGGAAGAAGATAAGGCTCTACTCCGAAGAAGATTCATTTAGCCCAAGTACCTTGCATTTGTCCTACTGTTTTAAAGTGTTTAACAATTATTTTGAAAATGTTTTGAGGACAATTGTAGTAGCCTTTTAAGACAGTTATATATGACGCCAAAACTGTTATCTTCTAGAAATTATTCTTCTTTCTCCCTGCCTCTTTTTATGCTAATTTTCAAGGTGAAATATGCTCCCTAGTTTAGATATCACTATTCATTTTCCACATAGTTCTAACTTGTACATATCTCAGTTTTTAGAGACCAGTTTTAAATATGTTTGAAATAGCAAAAGTTGATTTTGGGGTTCTAAAAAAAATGTTAAATCTCTTTTGTCTCTAGTAGAGATTATATAACTATGTTTTTATTAATTTTCCTTGAGAAGGAAAAGTAGATGAGTTCTCCTCATCCAGACAAAGCCATTGTTGTAGTTATTAATCACTGGTTCTCAGAATTTGCCATGGTAATTTCTTTTCCCCGCCTTGGGTTCTTTTATTTTTTTATTTATTTTTTTTGTGTGTGTGTGTTTCTTTTTTTTTTCCCCATGATGTTTATTGAGCTCTACATTTTTCTCTGCTCCCCTCCCTCCCTCCCTCAACCCTCCCCCAAGGTCCCCATGCTCCCAATTTATTCAGGAGATCTTGTCTTTTTATACTTTCTACTTCCCACGTAGATTATATCTATGTAGGTCTCTCTTAGTGTCCGTATTGTTGTCTAAATTCTCTGGGATTGTGGTTTGTAAGATGGTTTTCTTTGCCTTATGTTTTAAAACCACCTATGAGTGAGTACATGTGATAATTGTCTTTCTGTGTCTGGGTTACCTCACTCAAAATAATGCTTTCTAGTTCCATCCATTTTCCTGCAAAATTCAGGCTGTCGTTATTTTTTTCTGCTATGTAGTACTCCATTGTGTAAATGTACCACATTTTTTTATCCATTCTTCGATCGAGGGGCATTTAGGCTGTTTCCAG
>PVIU01019505.1:0-36045 GCA_004026605.1 Ondatra zibethicus
CATTTGGACTTGAGTCTTGTGCATGGTGATAGATAAGGGTCTAATTTCATTCTTCTACAGGTTGACATCCAGTTATGCCAGCACCATTTGTTAAAAATGCTTTCATTCTTCCATTGTATAATTTTAGCCTCTTTGTCAAATATGAGGTGTTCATAGGTTTGTGGATTAATATCCGGGTCTTCGATTCGATTCCATTGGTCAACATCTCTGTTTTTATGCCAATACCAAGCTATTTTCATTACTGTAGCTCTGTAATAGAGTTTGAAGTCAGGTATGGTAATGCCCCCGGCAGTTCCTTTATTGTACAGGATTGTTTTGGCTATCCTGGGCTTTTTGTTTTTCCATATAAAGTTAATTATTGTTCTCTCAAGGCCTATGAAGAATTTTGTTGGGATTTTGATGGGGATTGCATTGAATCTATAGATTGGTAGAATTGCCATTTTTGCTATATTGATCCTACCAATCCAGGAGCATGGGAGATCCTTCCATTTTCTGGTATCCTCTTCAATTTCTTTCTTCAAGGTCTTAAAGTTCTTGTCAAATAGATCTTTCACTACCTTGGTTAGTGTTACCCCAAGATACTTTATGCTATTTGTGGCTATCGTGAAAGGTGATGTTTCTCTGATTTCCCTCTCTGTTTCTTTATCCTTTGTGTATAGGAGGGCTACTGATTTTTTTGAGTTGATCTTGTATCCTGCCACTTCACTGAAGATATTTATCAGCTGTAGAAGTTCTTTGGTAGAGTTTTTGGGATTGCTTATGTACATTATCATATCATCTGCAAATAACGAAAGTTTGACTTCTTCCTTTCCAATTCGAATCCCCATGATCTCCTTATATTGTCTTATAGCTATTTCTAGGACTTCAAGCACTATATTAAGTAGATATGGAGAGAGTGGACAGCCTTGTCTTGTTCCTGATTTTAGTGGAATCACTTTGAGTTTCTCTCCGTTTAATTTGATGTTAGCTGTTGGCTTGCTACATATTGCTTTTATTATATTTAGATATGATCCTTGTATTCCTAATCTCTCCAAGACCTTTATCATCAAAGGGTGTTGAATTTTGTCAAATGCTTTTTCAGCATCTAATGAAATGATCATATGCTTTTTTCTTTCAGTTTATTTATATGATGGATTACATTGATAGATTTTCGTATGTTGAATCAGCCCTGCATCTCTGGGATGAAGCCTACTTGATCACAATGGATACTATTTTTGATGTGTTCTTGGATTCAGTTTGCCAGTATTTTATTGAGAATTTTTGCATCAATGTTCATAAGTGAGATTGGTCTATAATTCTCTTTCTTGGTTGCATCTTTGTGTGGTTTTGGTATCAGGGTAATTGTAGCTTCATAAAAAGAGTTTGGCAATGACCCTTCTGTTTCTGTTATGTGAAACATACTAAGGAGTATAGGTATTAGCTCTTCTTGGAAGTTCTGGTAGAATTCTGCATTAAAACCAACTGATCCTGGGCTTATTTTGCTTGGGAGGTTTTTGATGACAGCTTCTATTTCCTCGCGACTTATAGGTCTATTTAAATTGTTCACCTGGTCTTGATTTAATTTTGGTATGTGGTATTTATCTAAAAAACTGTCCATTTCTTGTACATTTTCCAATTTTGTGGCATACAGGTTTTTGTTGTAAGACCTAATGATTCTCTGAATTTCCTCAGTGTCTGCTGTTATGTCCCCCTTTTCATTTCTGATCTTGTTAATTTGAATGTTCTCTCTCTGCCTTTTGATTAGTTTGGATAAGGGTTTGTTGATCTTGTTGATTTTCTCAAGGAACCAGCTCTTTGTTTCAGTGATTCTTTGGATTGTTTTCTGTGTCTATATTTTGTTGATTTCATCCCTCAGTTTGATTATTTCCAGTCTTCTACTCACTCTGGATGAGTCTGCTTCTTTTTTTTTTTCTAGAGCTTTCAGGTGTGCTGTTAAGTCACTAATGTGTGCTTTCTCCATTTTCTTTATGTGGGCACTAAGTGCTATAAACTTTCCTCTTAGCACTGCTTTCATAGTGTCCCATAGGTTAGTGTATGTTGTTTCTTTATTTTCGTTGAATTCAAGGAAGACTTTAATTTCTTTCTTTATTTCTTCCTTGACTCAGGGGTGGTTCAGTAGTTGACTGTTCAGTTTCCATGAGTTTGTATGCTTTTTGGGGGTGGAATTGTTGTTGAATTCTAACTTTACTCCATGGTGATCCGATAAGACACAGGTGGTTACTCCAACTTTTTTGTATCTGTGGATGTTTGCCTTGTTACCAAGTATGTGATCAATTTTCGAGAAGGTTCCATGAGATGCTGAGAAGAAGGTATATTCTTTCCTGTTTGGGTGGAATGTTCTATAGATGTCTATTAAGTCCATTTGATTCATTACATCTGTTAATTCTCGTATTTCTTTGTTAAGTTTCTGTCTGGTTGACCTGTCCATTGGTGAGAGAGGAGTATTGAAATCTCCTACTATTAGTGTGTGGCGTTTGATGTGTGCTTTGAGTTCTAGTAATGTTTCTTTTACATATGTGGGTGCCTTTATATTAGGGGCATAGATATTCAGGACTGAGACTTCATCTTGTTGAATTTTTCCTTTATGAGTATGAAGTGTCCATCTCCATCTCTTCTGATTGATTTTAGTTTGAAGTCGACTTTGTTAGATATTAGTATAGCCACACCTGCTTGTTTCTTAGGGCTGTTTGATTGAAAAACCTCTTCCCAACCTTTTACTCTGAGATGATGTCTGTCATTGTGGTTGAGGTGTGTTTCTTGTAAACAGCAGAATGTTGGATCCTGTTTTTGTATCCATTCTCTTAACCTGTGCCTTTCTATAGGTGAGCTGAGTCCGTTGATATTAAGCATTATTAATGACCAGTGGTTGTTAACTCTGGTTATTTTCTTTTTGGTGGTAGGGTTTGTGTGTCTCCCTTCTTTGAATTGTGCTGGGGGAGGGTTGTTAGATGTCTGTGTTATTATGGATGTTGTTTGCTTCCTTTATTGTGGTTTACCTTCTAGTACTTTCTGTAAGGCTGGGTTTGTGGCTATATATTGCTTAAATTTGTTTTTATCCTGGAATATCTTGTTTTTTCCATCGATGATGAAAGAAAGCTTTGCTGGGTATAGTAGTCTGGGCTTGCATCTATGGTCTCTTAGTTTCTGCAGCACATCTATCCAAGACCTTCTGCCTTTCATGGTTTCCATAGTCAGGTGTAATTCTGATAGGTTTTCCCTTATATGTTACTTGTCCTTTTTCTTTGCAGCTCTTAATATTCTTTCTTTATTCTGTATGTTTTATGTTTTGATTATTATATGGCCTGAGGATGTTTTTTTTTTTGACCCAGTCTATTTGGTGTTATGTATGCTTCTTGATCCTTCATAGGAATATCCTTTTTTAGGTTGGAAAAGTTTTCTTCAATAATTTTGTTGAACATATTTTTTGGGTCTTTGAGGTGGAATTCTTCTCCTTCTTCTACCTCTATTATTCTTAGGTTTGGTCTTTTCATGGTGTCCCTGATTTCCTGGATGTTTTGTGTTACAAATTTGTTGGATTTGTTGTTTTCTTCGATCACTGAGTTTATTTTCAGTATCATATCTTTAGCGTCCTCTTTCTTCTATCTCTTGTATTCTGTTGGTTATACTTGTCTCTGTGGTTCCTGTTTGTTTATCCAGTTTTTCCATATCCCGCCATCTCTCGTTTGTATTTTCTTCATTGTCTCCATTTCAGTTTTCAAGTTTTGAACTGTTTCCATTACCTGTTTGATTGCTTTTTCTTGGTTTTCTAGGGTATCTTTGAGGAATTTATTCATTTCTTCTAACTTTTTGTTAGTTTTCTCACCCCTTTCTTTAAAGGAGTTTTTCCCCTCTTCTTTAAAGGTCTCTATCACTTTCATAATGTTACGTTTAAAGTTGATTTCTTCTACTTCTTCTGGGTTAGGTTGCTCAGGTTTTCCTGTTGATACTTGCTTGATTCTGGTGTTATCATGTTGCTTTTCAGGTTGTTGGAGGAATTCTTGGATTGGTGCCTGCCCATCTCTTCCTTCGAATGTGATCAGGAGAGTCTTGGTGGCTTGGTCCCTCGGTCCGGGTGTATCAGGGCCCCTTGCTGGCCCAGGACCTCGTAGTCAAAAAGGTGGGCTTCGTGCAAGTTGCCCGTTTTGCTCTGCTCAGCTCCGTGGGACAAAGGGACCCCTGGAGCCCTGCGCTCACCCTTCCCCAAAAGCCTCAGCCCAGAAGCAGGCTGAGTTTGGGGAAGCTAGGACCCCGCAGATGGAAAGGGGTGCCAGGGGGCAAGCTGGGGTGGGATAAGCAGAAAAGCCGGGGGGGGGGGGAGGCCCCTTAAGTGGCCAGAAAGCCTTCGGGATTGGAGGCTACCTGCAGACCCCTCCCGGGGCTCCTGAGTGGCCGGGCTGGGACCAACTTACCTGTCCGGATGTATCCGCGGGCATTCCAGTGTCTTCTTCACTTGTTCTCCACTTTAGTTTTTTGAGACAGGTTCTCATTGAGCCTGGAGTTCACTAGTTTAGCAAAGTTGCCTGTGATTCCTCCAGTCTCTCTCCCTGGTTCTGGAATTGCTGGCAGTTTTGTGCAGATGCTGGAGATCCAAATTCAGGTCCTTATCCTTGCATAACAAACACTTTATTGACTGAGCCATCTTCTCAGCCCTGAAATTTTACTTTTAATTGACAAGATAATTATATATTTCTACAATGTATGCATACTATGCAGGGCTCAAACAACAATAACTAACTAATGTATCACCTCAAATCTTAATCATAGTGATGAGATCAACTGAAATCTCTTTCTCTAGCATTCTTGAAATACATACTACATTAATATGAACTATTATCACCTCCTCTCTACATCAGGACCTATTCCCTCTAATTGTGACTTTGAATTCACTGGCTAACATCCTCTCACTACATTGCTGCTCTACCTGCTTTTGGCAGATCTTTGGCAACCACTCCACTCTATTCTCTATTTCTGTAAAGACAGCATTTCTGGACTCCACACTTAAGCTCTTACAATACTCACCTTCTCTTTCTGACTCATTTAACTTTATGGTTTTCAGTTCCATCCATGTTATTTCAAATGAAAAAAATTCATTTTTTTTAATATCTGGAAAATAATTGTATACCAATCATGGTGGCACAGGTCTTGGATCCCACCATTTTTCAGGTATAGGAAGGGAGGATCAATTGTTCCAGCTCAAGATAAGTTAGATAAGATCAGGATTCATAGACAAACAATCAAGCAGACGAACAGGTAAACCCCTAAACAACAGGAAAGAATTCAATTGTGTATATTGAACACTTTATTCATTTATCCGTTGATGACACATTAGGTTGAAGAATCTTCTTACTGTATAAAAATGACAATTTCCATCCCTGCTTAAACTGAATTGCAAGATCATCACTGAGGGGCTGGAGAGATGGCTCAGCAGTTATGAGTGCTGAATGCTCTTCCAAGGGACCTGTGTTCAATTCCCAGCACCCACATGACAGCTCACAACTGTCTGTAACTCTCAGGTCTGATACCCTCACAAGGCACACATGCAGGCAAAACACCAATGCACATAAAATAAAAATATGTAAAAAAAATCATCACCGATTTTAGGATGAAGATTCTTAACAATGGTGATGTCTTGACTTGAGAACCTCTGGGCAGGAAAACTGAAAAGAGACAGGCAATCGACAGGATCTGCCAAGCAGCTATCTTATATTGAAGCCTGAGGCTTGGAGGACCCTGCTCACTTATCTGGATCCCTTCAATCACGATAAATGCAATGAACGTTGTCTCTCTCTGCACGGCCCTGTGAAGAAGCCCATTCTGTAGTCCCCACCTATTGTGCTCCCAACTTTTAGAATTCAGGTAAAGCCCTTCATGTTCCACAAAGCAACTTTTCATCTAGGTTGGGTCAACCGTGCCTCAACATGTCCCTCAAAGGAGTCAAATCAGCAACTGCTAAGCAAGAACTAAAATAAGTCATATAAACATCCAACTTCTGCTTGGCATTCCAGGGCAGCCTGAGGTACACAGTGAGATGCTGCCTAAAAACAACATAGACAAACAGCAAACAACCCTAAGAACTAAGCAGGAGATGAGGCTCCGTGTGACTGTGCTTACTTAGTGCACAGAGGCCTTGGGTTCAATCCCCAGCACTGCAACAAATAAAACAAAACACCCAAAGAAAGAGAAAGAAGAATTAATAAAGAGAAATGGCAGGATAAATTGGTGAAAAGGAGTTTTGGATTAATTCTTGTTCAGGCTATTATTCTGTTTTGGCTTTAAACATTTAAAAATAGATCTATTCATTTGTGTGTATGCAAGCCATGACACATGTGGAGGCCAGAAGGCAGCTGTAGAAGTCAACTCTCTTTCATCATCATGTAGGTCATGGGGATCAAACTCAGGTTGTCAGATTTGGAGGCAAGTGCCCTTACCCACTGATTCATCTGTTCAGTCCCTGGTCTGGCTTTTAAACTAAGCAGCTGATAAGATTCTGAATGCTTTCTAATGATAAGGGTTTTTTTGTAAATAAAAAGCTATTTACATATGATTTTTGTATCTATTTTGTGTGTGTGTGTGGGGGTGTACTACGGAGCAAGTGCAGCAGTCAGAGGATAACTTGTGGGTAGGATTGGATTCTTGATTCCCAACTTCATGTGTGTTCCAGGAGTCAAACTCAGGTTGTTGGGCTTTCCAACAAGTTCCTTAACGCACTGAGTCGTCTCACCAACCCTATAAATAAAACTTCCAAATCTACTTCTTTCCCTTCAATTTACAGATGTTGAAAGCTACAGCTTCTCACTGAATTGCTATGCAATCTCACTTCTTGGTCAGTGTCATAATCATCAGTCCATTATTATAGTTTACACCTACATTAGTGTGTGCCTATGGACTTCAATACCTGGCATGGTACTTGGAGAGAGTTTTTTTGAATTCATCTTGTGTTATAAGGTTTTCTGCATAAGGGGAAATTTTGCATAAGGAGAAATTTTGAAGCCATGGGAACTGGTGTTTAGGTGTGAATGATTGTAGAGAGGAAATTAAATCACTCTAAGACAGAAATACCTTTCAAACAGAGAAATAACCTAACTTTGTTTGTTGAGTTTTACTCAATGAATTTTTTTTCTGCTAGTTTAAGAGGCATTTGCTGTTTTCTACTTGTGACGCAAAGCTTTATTACTCAATGTAGTATCTAGTCTATAAAATCAGCTTAATAAACTTCAAAAAAGAACAATGTCTCTAATAAATAGAAACCAATTTGATTTTTAAGTTGTGTTGAAACTACATTCAACAATGTCTACTGAAAACCAATTAGCTCCCTCCCTCTCTCCTGTCACCTGTCTTCCTTCCTTCCTTCCTTCTTTCTTTTTTCTTTCTTTTTTTCTTTCTGGGTTGTCAAGACAGGGTTTCTCTATGTAGCCCTGGCTATCCTGTGACTTGCTTTGTAGACCAGGCTGGCCTTGGACTTACTGACCTACTGAAAAGTTGAATGGTAAGGTAGCTGTTTTTTGAAGACTCAACAGGGTAGGATGCTTTTAAAAGAATATTTTTTTTATGTGTCTGTGTGGGTGCTTGTAAGACTTTATCTTCACAATTTGCATGTAGGTGCCCATGGAAGCCAGAAAGCAGCACTACATTTTTGGAAGTGGATTATAGGCAATTGTGAGCTGTCCACTGTGTGTGCTGGGAACTAAATGATGTCTTCTACAAGAACAGTAGGCGCTCTTAACTGCTGAACTATCGCTTCATCCCCAGAACCTTTGTTTTAAAGATAATAGTGAGATGATAGTTGCAGACAAGACGTATTTCTATTACTAGGAAAGTGATAGGACCTCAAGATTTTTCCATATATTACAGAAATTAACCACTTGTTTCTTTGTACAAGCACCTTAATGTCTGTGTGAATAAGGGAGCATACACATGCCACACATACTTTTCACACTCGCTTCATGGCTTCCATAAAAAAAAAAGTGTAGTTGGATTTTTCTTTGGTCCACCAACTCACAGATAATGGCATGGAGACTCACTATTCATTATGGAAGCTCGACCTTAGCTCAAGCTTTCCCCCAGCTAGCTCTTATAACTTAATTAACTCGTTTCTGTTAATCTGTGCTTTGCAGTGTGGCTTGGTTGCTTCTCCTCTCTACCATGTGTCTGAATTCTTCAGTGTCTCACTGGCATTTCCTCACTGGCATCTCTTGCGGGCCTAGATTCATCCCAAGTTCCTATCTCTGCCAAGAAGTTCCACCTATTCTCTCCTTCCTAGCTATTGCCTGCTTAGATCCTTATTAAACCAATCACAGTGACACATATTTACATAGCGTAAACAAATATTCTGCAACAAAAAGTCCCTTAATGAAAACTGGTTTTTAAAGAATGAGAACTCCTCCTGATACATCAGGTCACTTGCGATAAATTCTTGGTCTTGTGACTTGTGGTGTTTGGGGTGCTGTTTCCTAATCTGGGAAACCAAAGGATGCAAATGGATGACTGGTTTTTAAAAACTAATCCATATTAAAATCAAACATGGAGCTTTTATAATACAATAGTTTCTATACTTATTAAACTTCAGAATTTCTGTGTTTCAAACTTGGGAAAATATTTAGGTAATTTAATGTAGCAGATCAAAGAAATAATATTTAACTTTCTGTTTTGTTTTTATGAAGCAGGGTCTCATGTAGCTCAGGCTTACTCTGAACTCCCTGTCCAGTTAAGGATAACCTTGAATACCTGATTTTCCCATTTCTACCTCACAAGTGCAAGGATTATAGGCATATGCTATCACATATTGCTTAGTCAAAATTTTAAATTAAGAAATATATATAGAGAGATAACACAGTGTGTAGCCATGTTTGCTACTGAAGATCTGAGTTTGGTCCTTGGGACCAACATGGTGGAAGGAAATAATTGTCTGCTGCAGGTTATCCAAATGCCTCCACATGCATACTGTGGCATGCATGTACATGCATGTGCATGTGTACAAATAAATAAATGTAACTAAAAGCATATATCTATATCAGGGTTTCTCTGTGTAGTAGCTCAGGTTGACCTCAAACACATAATCCTCCTGAATGCTAGGATGACTGGGATACTTACATGGCTGTCTCTTAAAATAATGCTGTAGACCACATCTAGACAAATGCTCTATCTTACACACACAATGAGTATTGTATTAATTTATACAATGATGTAATAAGTAAAGCATTAATTTTTAGTTAATAGATGACAAACGTTAAGTGTTTAGGGATTCCATTGACTCAGTTTCTCCATAAAACAATTTTACATAAATGGCTAAAGAGAAAAATCATATGATTTTTTCCCCACAGTCCAGCTTTAGTCTTAATCCATATATATGAATCACTGATTCATGATTTTGGCTGAGTTTTAAGCAGTTGAGGTCTACTTAGAAGGGAAACGACCAGATGCTTTGGCATATCAGATGCAAGATGTTTGTTTTAGGGACTGCATCTCACCCATCACGTAGTGAATAATTAGCATCTATGTGATGTTGTACAGCACATACTCCCAAGTCTCACCACTGGCGGGTTTATTGGACAAGCGAAAGTATTCGGATGAATTGAATTTTAAGCTTTCCTCCTACTTATTACATGTTTGCGTTGAGTAAATGAGAGAAGCAACGCGAGGGGAAGCCCTTTACCCTTATTTCCCAGTCACAAGTCTCTTCAATGCTCCCTTCACATCCTTGTTTCTCAGCGTATAGATGACAGGGTTTAACATGGGAGTTACCAATTTGTAAAAGAGGGTAAGAAATTTTCCTTGGTCCTGAGAAGCTTTGTGCCCTGGTTGCATATACATATAGATGATATTCCCATAAAACAAGGAGACTACGGTGAGGTGAGACCCACATGTGTTGAAAGCCTTCCTCCTTCCTGAGGCCGACTTGATCCTCATTACTGCTAGAGCAATGTAGATGTAAGAAACTAGGATGAGAGCCAGGGGCACCAGCACTATTATCACTGAGAAGATGAAAACAGTGCTTTCCACAGCCACGGTATCCACACAGGCAATTTTTATCAGAGCTGGCATCTCACACAAGAAGTGCCTCACCTGACATCTGCCACATCGTGTCAGCTTCATGGTCACAGGAGACATGACCAGGGAGTTGAGGAGTCCAACACTCCAGGCCACAGAAACCAACTTCCAGCAGAGCTGGGAATGCATGATGACTGAGTAGTGAAGAGGCTTGCAGATTGCAGTGAAGCGGTCATAAGCCATGACAGCCAGCAAAACACACTCAGTGCCTCCTAGGCCTAGAAACATGAACAGCTGAACCGCACAGCCGGTGTAACTGATAGTCTTGTCCTGGCCTCCTAAGTTGAAGAGCAGCTGAGGGATGGAGCTAGTAGTGAAGCAGAGATCAAGGAAGGACAAGTTGGTGAGGAAAAAGTACATGGGTGTGTGGAGGCAGGGGTCCAGATGGGAAACTAAGATAATGACAATGTTGCCCACTAAAGTCACCAGGTAGAAGATAAGGACAAACACGAAGAGGGTGGATTCTAGCCTGGGTCTATCTGAGAAGCCTAGCAGGATGAACTGTTCCTGGCAGCTCTGGTTGATCATGGCATCAAAGGTCAGTACAGGCCTGCAGGAAAGCCATGAAAAACACATTAAGTTCATGAGAGACAAGTTAAGTCATCAGCAGAGGGACGAGACCCCAAAGAGTTGCACATCATTTCAAAATCCTGAGAAGATCTACAAAGCATCTCCTGAGAAAATACTCATATTGACCTCTTTTCTTTCTTTAAGGATACTAAAGCTTTATGGAGCATTATATACTGTTTCAACAGCACAGATGTGTAGAGAGAACAGGCAAAGATGACTGGTACTCCCGAATAGACCACTGCTGCATTATCGATGCGTTTCCCTTTAAGTCTTTTTTTGGGGTACACATATACCATACAGCAAATCATCGTGTGTTTAAGATTTTACTGTCTAATTTCCTATTGAAAATATTTATTTATTTATTATTTATTTTGTGTGTGTGTGTGTGTGTGTGTGTGAATGTTTGCCTACATGTATATAAGTACATTGCCTGTATGCAGTTCCCTTCGAGTTCAGAGTGACCTGTCATGTTAGAGGAAACCAAACCTGGCTCCAAACTTCTGAACCATTTCTACAGCGCCATATCTGAATTTTCCATCATCTAATACTGTATCTTAGAATTTGCCTTAGTTTTAAAATTCCACAAAACAACAGTATTTGGTATTTCTATCACTGTGCTACCTTTCCTTGGCAGTTGTTCACCAAGGTTGCTTCATGTGTATTCATATGTCTTCAAGCCCAACCTACTAGTGGCAGAGGCAGGCTGATCTCTATGAGTTAGAAGCCAGCCTGGTCTATAAGGGAAATTCCAATCTAGCTAGGGCTACACAGTGAATTCCTGTCTCAAAAAAGTGTCCGCTAAAATTCTAAATAAAGGTCTAAATAGTTTATGAATGTGCCTGGTTTATTGTGTTCTTTCTCTGAAATATATGACAAATGTTTGATCCAAAGAGAGATATATTGTTTAAGTGTGAATTTTTTTTGTGGAGAGGTGAGTAAACTCTTCACACTTCATGCTTACAAGCTTTTTATATTGGAGAAAACATTGTTTTTTTTTTGTCATTGAACTAGCAGGGCCTATAAAAGTTTATCAGCAGAGCTCAAAACTGTTTGTGGTATAATGAAAATAGGAGTAACTGACGTCTGATTTCATTTTGTTTGTTGGAACTGAAGGCAAACCCTTCAATTTTTATTTACCCATTGAATCAACAGAAATATACAAATTCTTATGAAAATGATGGATTCTATTTTCCGTTTTCTATGCAATTCTTATTTTCTCCTCTTGTAAGTATACACTCGCCTATATTATTATAAAACTACAGATTTATAGACACATAATAAGACAAAGTTCTCAGTCACTATTTTATGTTAATTATCTCTTCCCTTTATGAATGAACCTACAGTTCTTATACTTGAATTTTAGCGGACACTTTTTTGAGACAGGAATTCACTGTGTAGCCCTAGCTAGATTGGAATTTCCCTTATAGACCAGGCTGGCTTCTAACTCATAGAGATCAGCCTGCCTCTGCCACTAGTAGGTTGGGCTTGAAGGCATATGTTACCACGATCTGCTTTTACTGTGAATTTTAAAATGGCAAACATACCCAAATAAGCTTGACTTAGAGATTCTAAACACATTCCCAAAGAGTGCTATCATGTTACTTTGAAAAATAACAGACATTTTCCTTTAAGAGAGAGTTATTTGTAAAATAAGAAAAAAATCCAGGTAAAGCATTCTTTTGTATTTCAAACTGATGGTTAAATTCAAAGCTACAGATCTAGAGTTTATACATCTCTAAATCCATTTAGATTCTTTTGACATACAAAGAAATGGCCCAAATTTAAGATGCACAAAGACAAGTCAATGGTTGCCATATAGTAAGTTATTATTCAACACCTTGCATTAGTTAAGTTCTTTCCAGTCCCATAACTATATTTTGTGGTGCAGAAGCCAGAAGAATTTGGTTCAATAGTCTATTAAATGAAATGACAAGTTCCTTACTTTGTAAGGCTGATGTGATATTAGAGCATTCGGTGTTGGGTCTCTGCCACATAAAGAACTTTATGGTTCCACCAGTAACTACTCTAACTAGTAGCTATGACTAGTTCCTTCCATGTAAGTCATCATTTCTAGTCATGTAAGAATGAAAAAACATCACATAGAGACAGGATAGAGTGAAGGAGCCACCTTCATACAGTGTCTCACACACTCTGTGGTTTCCACACTGTCATTTATGTTTATAAAGTGTCTGGCTCATGATAAATCATGCTACAGATGTCAGCGGTAACTATGATAGACAGAAAAGATAAAGGTTTGTGTTGTTTGTTATCAATCATGTCATGTCCCATAGTACGGAATGTAATCAGAGCATGTGGCAGCAAAGACTGACTGATCTTGGTCAGCTTAAATTAGTTACAACTGGTTGGGTGTGTTGGCACATGCCTTTGATCCCAACACTTGTGAGATAAAGACAGGCAGATCTCAGTGAGTTCGAAGCCAGCTTGATCTACAGAGCGAGTTCCAGAACAATTGGAGCTCTTACACAGAGAAACTGTCACAAAAGCCCAAAATAATAATAATAATAGTAAATAATAATAATTTACAAATGTAAATAGTCAGAGAAGAAAACTTTGTGTAGAAGTTACCTTCTAAATGATCTCAAAATATTCCCTGCTGATTAAGAGTTGATACAGCTTTAGGTCAGAGAAGTCAAGATTATCCTTCAAACATACAGTTCAAACTTCAGAGCAGATGTTTATTGATAAATATAAATATTCAGCAAATATTTGTAAGTTTCCTGCTATATATCTGTGTTAGAGATACAATGATTATTAAAATAGATAGTAACTGACCTCACTGATTTATAAGCTAGTGGAAGAAAGAAATTCATCAAAACTCACAAATGAATGTGTGGTGACTGTCAACTTCATTGCACCTTTATTTAGTGCTGAGTAGTAGGCTTTCTGGAACTGCAGAATTTCATCCTCATGCCTGAATTTTTAGGATACAGGTGTTAAGTAACTTACCAATGTGTGCACAGCTAGAAGTTATAGATGTGACATTTGAACACAGACATGTTTGACTTGAAAGCCACATTTTACTAAACCAGAAAGAAAATGTATTAATTAGTCCTACAACTGAAGCTTTAATTAATTATTTAAATAAATATTTAATTAATTACTTATAATAGATTAATTATTAATTAGTCCTACAACCCTTAATGGGTTCCATTAAGGTGAACAGAACACTCTGAGTACTTCACTTGTTGGTTTATTCAACTTTTCTCCAAAGTTTGGTTTTCTAAGGCAAATAAAGGATACATAATTACTTATCAATTCTGAAGTATTTAAGAAAAAACTCCCATGCTGGAAAGAGAGGACTGACTGCCATAAGTTGTCCTCTGACCTCCACATGCACACTATAGCATGCGTGTATCTATACACCCACACTAATTCAGTAAGCGAACGTAATAAAAATGTAAAAACTCCAGGTATAATTTCTTTTTGTTGTGCTAGTTCAGAGTTTCATGTGCAGTAGGCCTGAAGATGAAATTTGCAAACACTCCGAGCAACATTTCCAGGTAGAATACATATCTCAGGTAGTAGAGGACTATGCACGGTGGGTGGAGTACACACTATTGCTACTTTTCCCCTTTACTTACTGAGTACTAGTTTTCTTTAGATAGTAGGTGAGTAGTATGGGCTCAGAATTTTCTCTAAAAAATTTACTAGTTGTAACTTTTTTCATTGATGGGTTTGGAAAGGTTGAAGAACTGAGATCTCTTTTGATGAGGCAGGAGTTAATAACCAGCACACATATGACAGGAAGCAAGGTGAAGGGGAAGTGAGAGAGGCAGAAACAGCTGCAGATTGGGATAGTCGAGAAGGAGGAAGGACAGAGATGAGAGCAAAGAAAGAGATATCTTGATTGAGGGAGCAATTATAGGGTTAGCAAGAAACCTGGCTCTAGAGAAATTCCTAGGAATCCACAAGGATGGCCCCAGGTAAGACCCTAAGTAACAGAGGAGAGTGGGCCCGACCTTGACTTGTCCTGTAGTCAGACTGATGAATATCTTAAATAGCACCATAGAACCTTCATCCAGCTGCTGAAGGAAACAGAGGTAGAGACCCGCATGGGAGCACTGGACTGAGCTCCCAAAGTCCAGTTGAAGATTGGGAGGAGTGAGAATATGAGCAAAGAGGTCAAGACTGTTGGGTCAAAATTATTTCAGGGCCTGTATTTTGAGGCTTATAGGACAGAAAAAAAGCCTGGCTTGAGTTCAGGGCCTATACTTCGAGGCCTGTAGGACAGAGAAAAACCTGGTTCAAGTTTGAGTGAGGAATAGACAGCAGAAACTAGGTAGTTGTCCCTCCAGTCAGAGGGAGGGTTTGGCTGCCTCTCATTGGCTGGAGGTACCACCCCATCACAGGATGTCACTGAACATATATAATCTGATGCTCACAGCAATAAACTGAGTTCCTGCTTTGACTCCCTGTTGTATCTGATTGTCCTGCATAGTGGAAGTGTGGAATGGGCAGATAGCACACTCACCTTTCCCTGGGCAATAAGGAAACTCAAAAGGCCTAGCAAAGACCATGATGGGTACACCCACTGAAACAGTTTACCTGAGCTAATGGGAGCTTACCAACCCCAGCCGGACTGGGAAGGAACAAGCATAGGACCAATAGTCCCTCTGAATGTGGTTGATAGTTGCATGGCTGGGGCAGTCTAATGGGGGGCGCACTGGCAGTGACACCAGATTTTATCCCTACTGCATGTACTAGTTTTTTGGGAACCTATTCTCTTTGGATGATACCTTACTCAGCCTAGATTTAGCAGGGAGGGCCTTGGACCTTTCCCAAAGCAATGTGCCTTACCCTCTCTGTGGACTGGATGAGGATGAGTTGGGAGGGTATGTGGAGGGAATTGGAGGAGGAGGGGAGAGAGTGGGAACTTGGATTGGTATGTATAATTAAAAAAGATAGCTTGTTTTCTTTTAAAAAAATAAATTCAAAATACAGAAAAAGAAAAAGATAGAAGTTTAAACACATCTTGCAAGTCACACAATCAAAGAAAGAGTGGCAGTAGTAAAATTTCCCCTATTACTAATTATGACCCAGAATCAGATAATAAGGTTAGTAGACCAAAGGAATAAAGATACATGCCTAGAACTGTTAACACAAACAAGATGCAAAGACAAAAATTTTGTTCTCAGGATCTACATTTGGTGTTAGAAGGTGCTACACAAAATTTTTCCCTTTAATGATTGATATGTCTTACTACTTTAACTCTTGTCTGCATTAACTCTTGTCTGCATTACTTCGTTAAAACATGTATTTTAAAATTAATGTAGTAACTTAGATAAGCATATGTGTCTATAAAGTATATAGACCAGAACAGTATAATATGGCAAGCCTTACAAAATGTAAGGGAATGTTTTTCAAATCCAGACAGAATTTAGCCATGTTTTTCCCCTCACTAGTTGAATGACCCTGAAGTGATATAACTGCCATGTGCTCAATTTTCTTACCTGTGAAAGAGGAAAGATGAAGTGCACGTCTCACAGGACCATTGTGAGGATGACTTTTGACAGGAAAGCATGGTTGCTAAGAACATTGAGCTATATAGCAACCATGTAATAAGGATTATTCTTCTTTCACTCACATTGAATTGTTCTCTGCCATTTTTGTTATATTTACCAATCTGTTCTATTCCATTACATAATGAAGCAAAATAATACAAAATGTTTCAAGATCGAACTATAGAAAAGTAAGAACTGTTCCCGGTAGGTCAAATAAAGAAAAGAGTGTTAAAGACAGTCACTGTGACAAGTACATACCTTCATGCTTTCATACTTGGACCTGAAACACACATAGTTTTGAGTGATATCACCCTTTCCACCAGATTTGAATACCTCTCAAGGCTGATGATTAATAAATCAATAATTAAAGTTCTATGTTGAAATGCAGACATGGATGTTCATTTCTTTATTGTGGGACCAACAGATGATCAAAAAAAGGGTCAGTGGTCATTGCCCCAGCTTGAGGAGCATCCTTTTTGGATCCCAAAAATGATAGTGACTAGCTAAGAGACCTTGAAGAAGTTACTGAAATATTCAGTATGTTTTCAGAATTTATTCATTATTTATTCAGAAATAAAATATGTGTCTCACATATGTTATCTGTAAAATGGGCATACTGACAGTTCTTGTTTTGAGAACTTTTTTGGAGAATTAAGCAAATTAATATTTGTCATGCTAATATTTAGGTTAAGAAGATACACATCACATAAAATAAATGTCATCTTATTTTGTTGACTTACTTACTAGGACTTTGTCAATCCCTTGGCAAATATGAATCTAGACATGCCCGACTTTATACCAACCACATGGCTCATCACTAAGGTGAAGGGAAATTGCTAGGTTCAGGACACTGAACAATTTTTAAAGAATTACCATGAAAATTTGGGCGTGAAATGTGTTCTGATATTTAGGAACATGGGATGTGATGCACTGTGGATGCACTGAGTTGGTGATTATCTCCTCCTAACTTGGGAAGACAATAAAGAGTACTAGGCAAGACTACTTAAGGCTGCTAAATTTTCACTTAGACCAATGGTTCTTAACCTTCTTAATGCTGTGATTCTTAATACAGTTTCTCTTGTTGTGGTGGCCTACTAACCATAAGGTTGTTTTCATCACTACTTCATAAATATCTGATATGCCACCCCTGTGAAAGGGTCATTGGAACCCTACAGGGGTTGTGACCCGCAGGTTGAGAACCAGTGACTTAAACCAAGGCTCAGTCCAGGTGTGTTGAAAGATAATCTTAGGCAAATTATATATTTTAATAAAGGTTTGTACTTTATTATCTGCCTCATAAGACCAACTACTCAGAGTTATTTCACTACTATCAATCTATTCCTGGTATTATTTGGCCAGCTGCTGGGATGAATAGGACTTATGCTAGCATGGTTGCACATAGTGTTTGTGGTGGTCCTCTCCGATCATCTGCCTTATCAAAGCAGCTCACTGCTTTATGGTTTATACTGTGAAGTTCCCAGGGCCTCTAAATAAAGTAAACTTTTGGCCTATTATCACTGACAGTAGAGAAATGGAGAAAATTATATTTCAAGCTTTCTTTCACCAGAGCAATAATACTCTCTTACAATCCCATGTCTTCTTTTTTCTTGTCCCATAGCATCAAGTGGGAATACTTTTCATCTCAATTTTTGCATTTGGTTTTTGCCGGTAACCTCTGATTTGAACAAAATAATATGTTTCCTTTTTTCTATCACAGTCATTTTCAACAGCCTCTAGCAGCCTAGCCTACTGTAAGCATCCTACTTGTACGGAATGGGAGTCAGGAGTATCTGAGGAAAGCAGAGCGTGAGCGGCCACCAGGCATAGCTGGCATGAGGCCAAACACTGGGAGTACTACCACAAACACGATGCACGTGGTTCTGAGCCTCTTCAGAGTGGGGTTGAAAGAAGAATAAGGCAACTGTGCTGGAAAGTGTTTACATAGAGTAAGTGCAAGGTATACAGATGGAAACTAATTATCTAAAGGCCAGGGGTGGGGATGGGGTGTTTTTGGAGGATGAGGTAACTCAGATAAGAACTTTACCAAGAGAGGAACAGAGGCAAGAGAAGCATGGGAGATGTGGAAAGGCTTTGTAATGTGGAGTGGAGTGTGATGAGGAAATGACCATCTTGTCAAGCTGGCAAGGTGCTAGAGGAGAGCGTGTGAATTTGCACCCCATGGTACGCTTTGTCTTTAAAGAAAAAACAATGATAAGCGCAGACTGACTCAAAGTCAGAATACGGTTAGAGTTAGAATTGAGGGCTTAACTGTGACTGTGCCTCATTGATCTTGAAATGCAAGATGCCGGCTGTAACCTAAAGAACAACTGTAGTGATCCTGCTATGGAAAAAAGCATAAAGGCTGGGGTACAGGTTGGTAAGCCATACTAGAAAGAGAATCTACACTCAGGAACATTTCTCAGGCGAGAAGGAAAGGGATGTCGGGACCAGGTTGTAGGTTTGTGTCTGACCATTACCCATATGTCAAATGAGATGTGTACAGAGAAGGAAAAAGACAAAATTTTACTTCTGGATAATAATGAGGTTAATTTGGGGGCCAAGACAATACAAAATGTCTTAAAGATTCTAGTTGTCTCTAATATTTCTTTTTAAAATATATTTCCACTTTAAGTGTGTGTGTGTGTGTGTGTGTGTGTGTGTGTGTGTGTGTGTGTGTGTGTGTGCAGGTATTTGTGGAGTCTAGATCTCCTGGATGTGGAAATACAACCACTACTCTGAATGCATGCTGGGAACAGAACTCAGGTCCTATGGAAGAGTAGCAAACACACTTAACCACTGAGCCATCTCTACAGACCCTTATCTTTTTGAGATAGGGTCTCACACTGAAACCCAGGCTATCCTAGAACCCAGCTACATAGCCCAGGTTGATTTGGAACTCATGACAATCCTCTTACCTTAACCTCCCAAGTACTAGGGTAACAGGAGTAAGCTGCCATGCCCAGCTCATTTCCAACTTTTCAAATCATTGACATTTAATGTATTTTTCATGATTTTTAAACATGAAAATTAGAGAATTTTAACATAACTTTATGTTTCTGGTATCATCATCCATAGCTGGTGGGTATACAGAATTATTACCTTTTAAAATGAAAAACACTTTTTTTGGAATGATTTTATGTAACCTTGGCTGGTCTGGAACTCACTATGTAGACAGGCTGACCTTGAACTCACAGAGTTTCACCCTAGGACTAGACTTATGCACTATGCTGCCTAGACCTTCTGTAAGGTGTCCTGGCATCTGAATTCTAATGGTTGGAGATTCCTAAACATGATTTTGTCAATTACTTCATATATCTACCTAAGTTCTGCTATCATGATGATCTAACCAAGTGGTTCTCAACATGTGGGTCACGACCCTTTTGGCTAGTGTATTAAACATCCTGCACATCTGCTATTTATATTACAATTCTTGACAGTAGTAAAATTACAGTTATGAGATAGCAGTGGAATATTTTTATGGTTGGGGGTCACCACAACTGAGGAACTGTCTAAAAGGGCTGCAGCGTTAGGAAGGTTGAGAACCGCTGCTCTAGCCTGTCTACTACCAGCTGTGTTTGAGATTCTGCTCCACTCTAGCAGTTTTTTCTTTGTAGATCCCCAGCTACTCACTTTCTTCCCTAGCCACTTCAGAGGTACGGACCTTCATTACTTAAATACAGCTGTCAGTCACATTTTTATGGTTGATAGCTAAATAAACCAGATTAAGAAAAACTGCTTGTTACTTTAAAAAAAAAAATCAAGCAATAAGGGCTCACCATGCTACTTGCCTCTTCTAGTCCATAAGAAAGTCCTGGCAGCATTTGTGTCTTCGTCTTTGCTTTTCACTCTACTCTGGAGCATTTTCTCTCTTCTGTTAATTAGTTCTCGTCCTAGGAAGCTTGCCAGTGGTCTCTGTTCTTGGGGGATATGTTCCCCTCTGTGCCTTCACTTTATAACTTGCACAAATAGATCTTACAAGATGGTCATTATGAGTGAGCAACCACTCGCCAAAGAAATGCATGGTTTTCACCTACATCCTGACCCCGGGGTACTTAGATTCACAGTCATGCTGAACTCAGTCAGAGAGTCAGGACTCTCACTAAATCAGGGCATTTTTCCATCGGGGAAGTAGCCCCGAAACCTCTTGTGGGCTTCGGCACACTCCACACCAGGAGTCTGCAAGGAGATGCAAACACTCCTAAAGAAAGATATTGAAGTGATAAAGACAATTTATAGCTAAAATTTTTATTAAACACAGATTGAAGAACTAAAAATGTCTTATTCTCTTCACTGAGGCCTTTGGGAATATGTGCTCCATTGTAGCAATTAGACAAGTTTGCTGTTCCGTCCAGAAAGAAAGACCAGTGGGACGCAGCTAAGCAAACTTTTAACAGTGTATTTCCTCTAGACTGTGAACATGTCTGGTGAGGGAACTTACTGTGAATAAGATGTGTATCTGTTTTAGCTTTATTGAGGCTGAAGAGACTTAAGCAGGCCTGGGGATGACAAAAACTCTGTGTTTCTTTAGGTTCCAGAAGTATTTTTACATTTCAAATTTTTGTAATGATTTTAAATTATGGTATGTAGTTTATTGACCTTATTTACAAGAATGAATTCTTATCAACAGTTAATAACCACGACAAGTAGAAACATTTATTGATGGAAACAACAGTACATTTTCACACTTTGATTTAAATCTACATTTACTTTTTTGTTTTATGAAAAACAGCAAAGTTGGATTCCCTATGAAAATATTTAATTCAGTAGGTAATTCTATAAAAGCAATAGGATATTCAAGTCTGTCTCTTAGGGGGCACATAAACAGTTTTACAAATGATTTTTATCAAATATTCAAAGAACAACTAATTCCCACAACAATTTCAAATCATCAAAATATGAGAAACAATAAATAAATAAAGAAAACATATGCCTCTGAATTATACATACAGATGGAGTTGAGTATCATTTACTGGACAGACATGTCGACACGATATATTGCTTTATAAAAAGCGTTAGAAGAACATGCAAGAAACTAGACAACCTGCTTGTTATGAATTATCCTGACAGTGTTGTCACACTAGGATCATGTAGGACAAAAAAGCACCAGTTTATGAATAAGTTTATTCCCAAAACAAAGAGAACTACAGATACAGGATTGGGGATGTGGTTCAGTTGGTGGAGTACTTGTCTAATATTGACAAAGCTCTGGGTTTGATTCCCAGCACTATGTAATACTGAATGTGGTGTGTGCTTCTGTAATCCCAACACTGAGGAGGTGGAGGCAGGAGGAACAGAAGTTCAAGGTTATCCTGTACTATGTGTAGTGAGGTTGACGCCAGTCTGGATCACATGAAACTTCACAAAAATAGAAAGTAAGATCTAAAAATATAATTTAATGCATTCACAGTTTAAAAGTAATAAAAACTCTAGACCATACGTTTCTTAATAGAAAATAGTCACCATATAAATATTTATCTTCTATCTTTACTTTCTTTGCATATATATAAAATACATATATTTTTATATATAACATATACTTTATGTATCTAATATATATTTATTGTATATATATATTACTTGGTATATAATTTAAAGATATACAAATTCTTTCTTTTGTGTATGTTTGTGTTCATTTGTGTGTCAAGACCAGAGGTCAGTGTTGAGTGTCTTCCTCAGTTGCTCCTCACCTTACTTTTTGAGACAAGGTCTCTCTCACTGAACCTGGAACTCACTAATTCAGCTGGCTGGTCAGCAAGCTCCAGAGATCTTACTGTTACTGCTTCCCTTGGGCAATGCCTGTTACGAACTTTTTTTTTTTTTTGGTTGTTGTTGTTTGTTTGTTTTTAAACATGGGTTCTGGGGACTCAAACTTCCCTGCACCCTGAAAAGTTAAATCTGACACTAAATTATGACCTAGACTATGAGCATAGGGTCAGAGAAACACAGGCCAGTTATAAGAAAACTCAATGTGAATGGCACAGTCAATACGTGAGGGATCAATAATGTCAACATAGAACTCAACGTTTGCATTTCGGATGTGTCTTCCACCATCCAGAGATGATAACTTTGCCCTTAAATTACATTTGTCTTTTTATACTTTTAAGAAGGTAGTATTACAGTCAACTTTATGTACACTTTGCAAGTATGAGAAATTATAAGAGAAGAATAAAAATAATTGAGAAAATGATAATCTTAATCTTTAAAAATAATTATGATTACATACTTTAAAAAGCTAAAGAATCTAGATACTCAAACTATTAGACTTAATGATCTTGCAAAACACATAACAAATCTGTTGGTGCTGCTGTATATAAATCCTTATAAGTTTTTAAGGCTTAGATGTCTATTGTGAATACAGGCATAGTTACCTTGGACACACAGTTACCCCTCTCCCTAGTTTCTCAAAGTTTCCCACTAAGGTGTTTACCTCATACAATCTCATCCTGCTGACTGCTTGGCTGGGTCCCTTTGCCCACCACATGGTATGAAAAGCATCTGAATGATCATCCTTTCAGAGATGAGAATTTATTCATGAAGTAGACAAGTCTGTGGGGACAGAAGACCAAGTCTCAAACTTACTCACCTCAGGACAGGGTTTGGGGATTGTGGTAAGAATGAGAATGACCCTTGTGGGCACATACATATACTTAAATGTTTGGTTCCTAGTTAGTGGAATTGTTTGGGAAAGATTAGGAGGTGTGGTCTTGTTGTAGGAGGAGCATCTTGGGGGGAGGGGGTAGGCCTGCTGCCTTTAGATCAGGGTGCAAAGTTTTCAGCTACTGCCTCAGCATCACACCTGTCTGCTTCTCACAATGATGATCATGGACTAACCCTTTAAACTTGCAAGCAACTCTCCGGTTAATGCTTTCTTTTGTAAGAGTTGCCTTGGCCATGGTGTCTCTTAATGGCAATAGAACAGTGACTCAGACAAGGGTATTATTTGTTAAATAATGAGGATGGGTGTTGTACGATATTTTGTTTGTGTTCTGACAAAGTTTGTCTAGAGATTAGAGGGCAGAACAAGTCACTAGTTAACTGTGGTGATATTCTATTTGTGATCTAATAAAGCTTGCCTGAAAATCATAGTGCAGAGATAGCCACTAGTTAGCTATAGAGGCCAGGCAGTGGTGGCACACACCTTTAACCCCAGAACTTGTGAGACAAAAGAAGACAGATCTCTGTGAATTCAAGGTCACCCTGGGCTACACAAAATTGATCCAGTCTAAAAGAGGAACAGAGTGCACACAAAGATGATCCCAGCACTTGGAATCCCACATCATTAATCCTAGCACTAGGGAGGTGGAGACAGGAGTAATATGGCTAGGCTTAGAGAGGAATATAAGGGGGGAGGAGACAGGAGCTCATTATAATCTGAGCTGAGGAGTGCAGTCTGAGAAAGCAGTCAGTCTGAGGATCGCCACTTCTGTCTGAGAACTGGCAGAGGTCAGAACTCTGGTGGCTGCCACTCTGCTTCTCTGATGCTTCAGCTTTCACCCCCTGATAACTGACTCTGAGTTTTTATTATTAATACCAATTAGAATTAGTGTTGACATTAAAAGCAGTGGTGGCACACGCCTTTAATACCAGCACTAGGGAGGATCATGCCTTTAATATCAGCACTAGGGAGGAGCATGCCTTTAATACCAGCACTAGGGAGGATCATGCCTTTGATCCCAGCACTTTGGAGGATTATGCCTTTAATTGCAGGACATGGGAGGATCATATTTTTAATTCTAGCACATGAGAGAATCATATCTTTCATTCCAGCACAAGGGAAGTTCAAGAATTTAATACCAGCACATTTGGGAGATGGAGACAGGACTCTAATAAGATGGGTGGAGACAGGATCTTGCAACCCATTCCGGAAGAGATTCCAGAGAGATAAGACATGACTGTGGCTGGCTGCTCTGCTTCTCTGATCTTTCACCCTCAATATCTGACTCTGTTTTTTTTTAATTGATTTTATTGAGCTCTACATTATTCTCTGCTTCCCTCTCTGCCTCTCCCCTCCCCTTCAACCCTCTCCCATGGTCCCCATGCTCCCAATTTACTCAGGAGATTTTGACTTTTTCTACTTCCCATGTAGATTAGATCTATGTATGTCTCTCTTAGGGTCCTCCTTGTTGTCTAGATTCTCTGGGATTGTGATTTGTAGGCTGGTTTTCTTTGCTTTATGTTTAAAAACCACATATGAGTGAGTACATGTGATAATTGTTTTTCTAGGTCTGGGTTACCTCACTCAATATGATGTTTTCTAGCTATATCCATTTGCCTGCAGATTTCAAGATGTTGTTATTTTTTTCTGCTGTGTAGTAGTCCATTGTGTAAATGTACCACATTTTCCTTATCCATTCTTCGGTCGAGGGACATTTAGGTTGTTTCCAGTTTCTGGTTATGACAAACAATGCTGCTATGAACATAGCTGAGCATATGTCCTTGTGGTATGATGGAGCATCCTTTGGATATATACCCAAAAGAGGTATTGCTGGGTCTTGGTTGTTTCCTAATTTTCTGAGAAATCACCATGCTGATATCCAAAGGGGCTATACCAGCTTGCACTCCCACTAGAATTGCAGGAGTGATCCCTTTTACTCCACAACCTCTCCAGCATAAGTTGTCATCAGTATATTTGATCTTGTTTTTCATCTTTCATGTAAGATGAAATCTCAGAGTTGCTTTGATTTGCATTTCTCTGATGACTAAGGATGTTGAACATTTCCTTAAGTGTCTTTCAGCCATTTTAGATTCCTCTGTTGAGAGTTCTCTGTTTAAGTCTGTACTCCATTTTTTTTATTGGATTGTTTGTTCTTTTAATGACCAATTTCTTGAGTGCTTTGTATATTTTAGAGATCAGATCTCTGTCTGATATGGGGTTGGTGAAGATCTTTTCCCATTCTGTAGGCTGTCATTTTGTCTTGTTGACCATGTCCTTTGCTTTACAGAAGCTTTTCAACTTCAGGAGGTCCCATTTATTAATTGTTTCTCTCAGTGTCTGTGCTGCTGAGGTTATATTTAGGAAGTGGTTTCCTGTGCCAATGAGTTCAAGTGTACTTCTCTCTTTCTCTTCTATGAAGTTCAGTGTGGCTGCCTTTATGTTGAGGTCTTTGATCCATTTAGACTTGAGTTTTGAGCATGGTGATAGATATGGGTATATTTTCATTATGCCAGCACCACTTGTTAATATGCTTTTTTTTTCCATTTGATATCTTTTGCTTCTTTTTCAAAAATCAGGTGTTTGATGGTGTGTGGATTAATATCCAGGTATTCTATTCGATTCCATTGGTCCTCCTGTCTGTTTTTATGCCAATACCAGGCTATTTTCAGTACTGTAGCTCTGTAGTAGAGTTTGAAGTCAGGGATTGTGATTCCTCCAGAAGTTCTTTTATTGTACAGAATTGTTTTGACTATCCTGGGTTTTTTGCTTTACCATATGAAGTTGAGTACTGTTCTTTTTAAGCCTGTGAAGAATTTTGCTGGGATTTTGATGGGCATTGCATTAAATCTGTAGATTGCTTTTGGTAAGATTGTCGTTTTTAACTATGATAATTCTGCCTGCTCAAGAGATGGGTAGATCTTTCCATTTTCCGGTGTCTTCTTCAATTTCTTTCTTCAAAGATTTAAAGTTCTTGTCATACAAATCTTCCACTTGTTTGGTTAGAGTTACTCTGAGATGTTTTATGCTATTTGTGGCTATTGTGAAGGGTGATATTTCTCTGATTTTTTTTCTCAGCCTATTTATCATCTGCGTACAGGAGGGCTACTGTTTTTTTTGAGTTAATCTTGTATCCTGCTTCAGTACTGAAAATATTTATGAGTTGTAGAAGTTCCTTGGTAGAATTTTTGGGGTCGCTTATGTAAACTTTCATATCATCAGCAAATAGTGAGAGTTTGACATCTTCTTTTCCGGTTTGTCCCTTGATCTTCTTTTGGTGTCTTATTGCTCTAGCATGGAGAGAGTGGACAGCCTTGTCTTGTTCCTGATTTCAGTGAAATCGCTGGGAGTTTCTCGCCATTTAGTTTGATGTTGGCTGTTGACTTGCTGTATATTGCCTTTATTATAATTAGGTATGTTCCTTGTATCCCTGCTCTCTTCAAGACCTTTATCATGAAGGGATGTTGTATTTTGTCGAAAGCTTTTTCAACATCTAATGAGATGATCATGTGGTTTTTATTTTTCAGTTTGTTTATATGGTGGATTATGTTGACAGATTTTCATATGTTGAACCATCCCTGCATCTCTGGGATGAAGCCAACTTGATCATGGTGGATGATGATTCTGGTGTGTTTTTGGATTCAATTTGCCAGTATTTTATTTAGTACTTTTTCATCAATGTTCATGAGTGCTGAGTTTGGGTTTTTATTGTTAAAACTTATTAGGTTCGCACTTCAGGTGGGTTTCAGGGTGGACAAGTTGGGAGATTTGATATGAGGAAGAGTGAAGCAGTGGATGGCCAGTGCATACATGATAAATCCTCGCAGAGCCAGTTGTGACTATGGGTACTACGATCCCAACATTTGGGAGGCTGAGGCAGGAGAGTTTAGGTTTGAGGCCAGCCTGCACTATCTAGTAATACCCTGTGTCAATAAAAGGCCTTCTCAGCTTTGACAGGAGGTTAATTCAGACATTGGTGGCATCAGCGTGATCTAAGGTGGGGCTTGCTGACATTAAGGGGGTCATATACTGAACACCTGTGCAGGCCCAGTGGGAGCATCAGCACTGTCAACAAAAGTGGCCTTGAAGTCCCTAGAAAGTAATTTAAGCAACTGTTATTATCATGGCCCAGATACTAGGAGCACAAATAATAGATTGCTCAGCTGTCCAGTCCCGCAAATTAGCAATTCAAAAAGTCAAGTAAAAGTAAGTAAATGCAACTCTGCTAAATCTACAAGGATTACTTGGGTTTTCTTTTGGTTTCATGACTACACACTGTGATGCAGACATTACCCATGTGACTCATCCCTCTGACCCTAACCCCTAGCTGGATTGCCTGTAGCCCCCACCTTGCATTATCCTCTCTATGAGGCTCAGACCTAGTTGCTTGAAATCTACCAATTAGAACTCTTTAATGGAGTTTGTTTGGGGTATACCCTCAATTCCTGTAATGGTTTCGGGTTGCTTACTTCCATTTGCTTGAGGGACATTCTCACTAGGATGCATCTTCTGTTCCACTGGAGACAAGCGCCAGGGATGGAAGAGCAATGTGGTAATACACAGATTAGTAGAAATGGGTTAATTTAAGATATAAGAATTAGCCAGAAATATGCTTAAGCTATTGGCCAAACAGTATTGCAAATAATATAGTTTCTGAGTGATTATTTCAAGTCTGGGCAGCTGGGAATAAACAAGCAGCTTTTTGCCAACAATGAATTTATATACTTATTCCCATTTCAATGAAACATCACTGTAAGATATATATTTATAAATTTATTCTTTGACAATTTCATTCATGCATGAACAATGCAGTGTGATTAATTTCACATCTACCTTGTCTCTTAAATTGCTTCCTCCTTGCCAAAGCTCCACCCTCACCTCTGCCTCAGGTCCCTTTCTCACATTCCCACTTTTTTGTTTTATTTTGTGATTGACTAAGTTTAACCAGGGCTATTTGCGTGACCATGAGTTTGGAACTGTATAGGTGAACACAACTAAATACAGTGACTCTCTTCCCTGCTGCATACATCAGCAACCAGTAGTTGCTCTGTGAGGGGCGGGACATCACAAGCCCCTCCCACGGAAGACTGACGGTTGACAGACCCAGTAGGTGCAAGCCTAGTACTCCTCAACCTCGAGTCTGTGATGGAAGAGAACAGTGCTTCACAGTCCTGCCTCGCAGCAGCTCGCATATTCTTTCCTCCCGCTCTGACCATTGTGCATTTATATAATGAATTTCAGTCACCCCATCTCCTCTTTCATCTCTCCCCCACTCTGCTGAGACCCTTCTTTCCAGTAAACGACCCCACTACCTTTCCTTCTCCACTTGCGGCCTATGATGAGCAGGCTATTTGCTGGAGCGGGGGAGGGGGGGAGCTTAGCAGCCACACCCTCTCCTCCAACAACTGCCAATAGTGCCGGAGCGCTCAATAGGAATGTCAAATTAGCTTTAATGTATAAATGGAAAATTAAACAGGAAATCTTAATGGTGCATTTTAATAAACTTAAAAGCAAACTTTTTTCCCCCCCCCTCCAAGACAGGGTTTCTCTGTGTAGCAGTTCTGGCTGTTCTGGAACTTGCTTTGTAGAGCAGGCTGGCTTCAAACTCAAAGAGATCCACCTCCCTCTTCCTCTGAAGATCTGGGATTAAAGGTATGCGCCACCACCACCTGGCAAGCAAACAATTTTTTAAAATTAGAACTTTTTAAATTTGAGTTTTAGATTTAAATTGTGATGATCGTACAAACAGGTCTTATATGACCCACATCCAGTTACCCTTTTGGTGAACAACACGTATCAGCATGGCCAATTTGTTACAGTTAATGAATCAAAACAGGAACATTATTATTAATATTATTAAGTCTATATTATACACAGATTTCCTTGTTTTATACCTGATATCCTCTTTGTGCTTAGAATAATTAAGGAATTATATATATATATGATATATGATATATATCATATATATACATACAGTACTGGGGAACTCAATGAAGGCTTAATATATATGCTTCAGGTTAGAACTTTTCCATTCAGTTAAGATCCAGCTCCTAATAATCTAACATTATACTACTTAGCAAAATTGAGTGCTAGAACTCGTTAAATACATAAGAATTAAATTATGATATTAAAGCAAAAGAGGAAAACAGCTCAATATGACAGAAATCAATGTTTATAAAGATCAATGTTATGGTACACTTTATTTTATTAATTTATTTTAAATACTTACTTATGTAATTAATTTTTAATGAGTATATGTGGGCATTTGTATGTGCATAACACACATATAGGCACTTGCAGAGATCAGAAGAATTCCAGATCCCCTGGAACCAGAGTTGCAAATGGTTGAGAGACACCATGTGGGTGCTGGGACTCGAACCTGAGTTCTTAACTATTGTTCTTCACCACTGAACCATGTTGCTATCCCTTCTGGTGAATTTTAGAGTTTGATGAAATTAGCTATAAAATGATAGAATAAATTTAAAAATGTATCTTTTGGTATTCAGAAAAGAAAATTTCAGATAGTTTGAAACCTCTAAAAATTAAAAAAAAAATACATCAGAACAGCTCCTGATTTTGGAGCTTGGAAGTCCTTGCTTAGTGAAATGAAAAACAAAATGTCACAAAAGAAATGATCAGAAAATGACACTACATTGCTTTAAAAACTTGTATAGGAACACAACAGAGGCCAAATGCTATAGCTCACGCCAGCAATTGGGAGGCTGAGGCAGCAGGATTGCTGTGAGTCGCAGGTCATCCTGGGCTACATATTGAGTTATAGGGCAGCCATGGCTACAGAGTGAGACCCTGTTTCAAAGAACGCAAAACCAATTAATATAAACAGCAATCATCAGGAAACATAATAAATGCTTCAAAGGGACAATACCTAGAGAAAATCCTTATAATAAAAGAACAATCTTTGAGGTGTTTTACCACATTTCACATGGCGTGGGTCCTGAATCCTGACTTTGCGTGGGCAGGAAATGAAGAAAGGCCAGACACACGGACTTGTGTACAGAGAAGCTGGGGCGGGTAGGGTGTGTGCACGCCGATGAAGTGGCATCTACTACCGCTGCAACCTGGACTCTCAGTGTGTTCATTATGTCTAGCACGGGAGGGCTTGGCTAATCTCTATAGGAGTTGTCTTGAGTGAGCATTCTCAGGCCATAGATGTCTGCAAAGAGGAAGCTGCAGTTGCTAGTTTTAGTACACACTGGCCAGTTGAATGCACTCAGACCGCAGAAGAGAGCTTTGCCACCTCTGAGCCTGGCTCGTATTTGGAATGGCTTTTCTAATTTCCCACGTGTCTGAGGCCCTGGAGTCCTTGGCCTGGTCATGTCCATGCCAACAATACACATTTATTCAGGGCTTTGCTCACCCGGGGTTTCCTCTGCTTCCTGAAGTACTTGGAGTTTATAAGAAACATCCCATCCCTTATATCTTTTTATTTTCTTCTCTTCATAGTGATCTTTCTCCTTTGAAATGACTGGTAAATGGGCCTAGTTTCCTAGGTCCAGAGTGTACTTTAGCAAAAGGCTGAGATTTGATCTGTACAAATAAAAAATAATGGCAATAATAATGAAATTATAAGTTTTATTACATTTTATTATTTTTATTGTGTGTTGAGGGGTGCACCTGTGGAAGTGAGAGGACAACTTGCAGGAACTGATGCTCTCTAACCTGTGGGATCTAGGAGAGCTTTGATCTTTGGAGTCATCTCGATGGCCTGAAACTCTAGTCTTTAAAGAACACTTAGAAGTCATGCATTCATATTTCTTTCTGGTTTCAGTGTGGTACAATTGAAGGAGAGTTAGAGGGGTGTATCCACAGTAGGAACTCAAGGCTGCTTCTTATTCCAAATACATTGTAAGAAGGAGGGCTGAGGGATGTGGAGTCTTCAGGATCGCACTCGTTTTCGGCCTGAGGTAGAGCTTTCTTGCTCCTCTTAGGAACTTTCTAAACCAAACAGGAGAAGTCCCTGTTCCTGTGCAGAGGGGTGAGTGTGTGCCCGCCAGGCCGGAAGGTCCCCGGAAGGGTGTGCAGGGCACCTCCAGCAAGGCTGCAGGGGCTTCTTTGTTCCACAAGACCCTGCCTCCCCCAAGCCTGCCCTATTGTCTGCGAGGTCCTTGGCCCAGGAACAGATCCTGCTGCTGCACTGAGGAAATCCAGCCAGAGGGCACTCCTTTTCATCTTCGGGATCCTTAGATCCACCAGCACAGTTCAAGAATTGAAAAATGAAATGGAAGTAATGAAGAAAACACAAACCGAGGGAAGGCTGGATGTGGAAAATCTGGGTAAATGAACAGGAACTACAGAGACAAGTATAACCAACAGAATACAAGAGATAGAAGAAAGAATCTCAGATGCTGAAGATACTATAGAGGAAATAAAATCATTGATTAAAGAAAACAACAAATCCAACAAATTCATAACACAAAACATCCAGGAAATCTGGGACACCATGAAAAGATCAAACCTAGGAATAATAGAAGAAGAATTATTCTTCTAAGGGTAGAAGAAGGAGAATTACAGCTCAAAGGCCCAGAAAATATATTCAACAAAATTATAGAAGAAAACTTTCCCAACCTAAAGAAGGATATTCCTATGAAGGTACAAGAAGCATGTAAGACACCAAATAGACTGGATAAAAAAAAATCCCCTTGCCATATAATAATCAAAACACAAAATATACAGAATAAAGAAAGAATATTAAGAGCTGCAAAGGAAAAAAGGTCAAGTAACATATAAAGGGAAACCTATCAGAATTACACCTGACTTCTCTATGGAAACCATGAAAGCCAGAAGGTCTTGGAGAGATGTGCTGCAGACACTAAGAGACCACGGATACAAGCCCAGACTACTATACCCAGCAAAGCTTGCATTCACCATCGATGGAGAAAACAAGATATTCTAGGACAAAAACAGATTTAAACAATACATAGCCACAAACCCAGCCTTACAGAAAGTACTAAAAGGAAAACCACAAACCAAGGAAGCCAACAACACCCATAATAACACAGGCATCTGACAACCCTCCACCAGCAAAACTCAAAGAAGGGAAACACACAAACACTACCACCCCCCAAAAAAAATAATAACCGGAGTTAACAACTACTGGTCATCAATATCACTTAATATCAATGGACTCAATTCACCTATAAAAAGGCACAGGATAAGAGAATGGATACGAAAACAGGATCCAACATTCTGCTGTTTACAAGAAACACACCTCAACCTCAAAGACAGACACTTCGTCAGAGCAAAGGGTAGGGAAAAGATTTTCCAATTAAATGGACCTAAGAAACAAGCATGTGTGGCTATACTAATTTCTAACAAAATTGATTTCAAACTAAAATCAATCAGAAGAGATGGAGAAGGACAATTTATACTCATAACAGGAACAATTCATCAGGATGAAGTCTCAATCCTGAATATCTACGCGCCTAATATAAAAGCACCCACATATGTAAAAGAAACATTACTTTTCTCCTCTCTCACCAATGGACAGGTCAACCAGACAGAAACTTAACAGAGAAATAAGAGCACAAACAGATGTAATGAACCAAATGGGCTTAAAAGACATCTATAGAACATTCCACCCAAACAAAAAAGAATAAGCCTTCTTCTCAGCATCTCATGGAACCTTTTTGAAAATTGATAACACAATCGGTAACAAAGCAAACATCCACAGATACAAAAAAATTGTAGTAACCACCTGTGTACTATCAGATCACCATGAAATAAAGTTAGAGTTCAACAACAATTCTACCCCCAGAAGACCTACAAACTCATGGAAACTGAACAGTCAACTACTGAACCACCCCTGGGTCAAGGAAGAAATAAAGAAAGAAATTAAAGTCTTCCTTGAATTCAACGAAAATAAAGGTACAATATACCCAAACCTATGGGACACTATGAAAGCAGTGCTAAGAGGAAAGTTTATAGCATTTAGTGCCCACATAAAGAAAACAGAGAAAGCTCATATTAGAGACTTAACAGCACAGCTGAAAGCTCTAGAAAAAAAAAGAAGCAGACTCACTCAGGAGGAGTAGAAGACTGGAAATAATCAAACTGAGGGCTGAAATCAACAAAATAGAAACACAGAAAATAATCCAAAGAATCAATGAAACAAAGAGCTGGTTCCTTGAGAAAATCAACAAGATTGACAAGCCCCTATCCAAACTAATCAAATGCCAGAGAGAGAACACGCAAATTAACAAGATCAGAAATGAAAAGGGGGACATAAACACACACAGAGGAAATTCAGATATCATTAGATCTTACTACAAAAGCCTGTATGCCACAAAATTGGAAAATGTAAAAGAAATGGACTTTTTTTTAGATAAATACCATATACCAAAATTAAATCAAGACCAGGTGAACAACTTAAATAGACCTATAAGTCGCGAGGAAATAGAAGCTGTCATCAAAAACCTCCCTACCAAAAAAAGAGCCCAGGACCAAATGGTTTTAATGCAGAATTCTACCAGAACTTCCAAGAAGAGCTAATACCTATACTCCTTAATGTGTTTCACAAAATAGAAACAGAAGAGTCACTGCCAAACTCCTTTTATGAAGCTACAATTACCCTGATACCAAAACCACACAAAGACTCAACCAAGAAAGATAATTACAGACCAATCTCACTCATGAACATTGACACAAAAATTCTCAATAAAATACTGGCAAACCGAATCCAAGAACACATCAAAAAAATTATCCATTATGATCAAGTAGGCTTCATCCCAGAGATGCAGGGCTGGTTCAACATATGAAAATCCATCAATGTAATCCATCATATAAATAATCTGAAAGAAAAAATATGGTCATTTCATTAGATGCTGAAAAAGCATTTGACAAAATTCAACACCCCTTTATGATAAGGTCTTGGAGAGATTAGGGATACAAGGTACATACCTAAATATAATAAATATACAGAAAGCCGACAGCTAACATCAAATTAAATGGAGAGAAACTTGAAGCCGTTCCACTAAAATCAGGAACAAGACAAGGGTGTCCACTCTCTCCATACCTCTCAATATAGTGCTTGAAGTTCTAGCAATAGCAATAAGACAACATAAGGAGATCATGGGGATTCGAATTGGAAAGGAAGAAGTCAAACTTTCGTTATTTGCAGATGATATGATAATGTACATAAGCGACCCCAAAAACTCTACCAAAGAACTCCTACAGCTGATAAATACCTTCAGTAATGTGGCAGGATACAGGGTCAACTCCAAAAAATCGGTAGCCCTCCTATACACAAAGAATAAAGAAACAGAGAGGGAAATCAGAGAAACATCACCTTTCACGATAGCCACAAATAGCATAAAGTATCTTGGGGTAACTCTAACCAAGGAAGTGAAAGATCTATTTGACAAGAACTTTAAGTCTTTGAAGAAAGAAATTGAAGAGGTTACCAGGAAATGGAAGGATCTCCCATGTTCTTGGATTGGTAGGATCAACATAGTAAAAATGGCAATTCTACTAAAAGCAATCTATAGATTCAATGCAATCCCCATCAAAATCCCAACAAAATTCTTCACAGACCTTGAGAGAACAATAACTAAGTTTATATGGAAAAACAAAAAGCCTAGGATAGCCAAAACAATACTATACAATAAAGGAACTGCCGGAGGCATTACCATCCCTGACTTCAAACTCTATTACAGAGCTATAGTAATGAAAACAGCTTGGTATTGGCATAAAAACAGAGATGTTGTCCAATGGAATCGAATCGAAGACCTGGATATTAACCCACAAACCTATGAACAACTCACATTTGACAAAGAAGCTAAAATTATACAATGGAAGAAAGAAAGCATCTTTAACAAATGGTGCTGGCATAACTGGATGTTAACCTGTAGAAGAATGAAAGTAGATCCATACACCATGCACAAGACTCAAGTCCAAATGGATTAAAGACCTCAACATAAATCTGACCACACTGAACCTGATAGAACAGAAAGTGGGAAGTAGCCCGCAATACATGGGCACAGGAGACCACTTCGTATGTATAACCCCAGTGGCACAGACAATAAGAGCAACAATGAATAAATGGGACCTCCTGAAACTGGGAAGCTTCTGTAAAGCAAAGCACACAGTCATTAAGACAAAAAGGCACCCTACTGAATGGGAGAAGAACTTCACCAACCCCACATCAGACAAAGGTCTGATCTCCAAAATATATAAAGAACTCAAGAAACTAGACATTAAAATTCTAAATTACCCAATTAAAAAATGGGGTAATGATCTGAACCGAGAATTCTGAACAGAAGAAGTTCAAATGGCCACAAGATACTTAAGGTCATGTTCAGCTTCCTTAGCGATCAGTGAAATGCAAATCAAAACAACTTTGAGATACTATCTTACACCTGTCAGAATGGCTAAAATCAAAAACACCAATGATAGCCTATGCTGGCAAGGATGTGGAGAAGGGGGAACACTCATCCATTGCTGGTGGGAATGCAAACTTGTGCAACCACTTTGGAAATCAGTGTGGCGGTTTCTCAGGAAATTGGGAATCAACCTATCTCAGGATCCAGCAATACCACTCTTGGGAATATACCCAAGAGATACCCAATCATACTACAAAAGCATTTGTTCAACGATGTTCATAGCAGCATTATTTGTAATAGCCAGAACCTGGAAACAACCTAGGTGCCCCTCAATGGAAGAATGGATCAAAAAAGTGTGGAATATATACACATTAGAATATTACTCAGTGGTAAAAAACAATGACATCTTGAATTTTGCATGCAAATGGATGGAAATAGAAAACACTATCTTTAGTGAGATAACCCAGATCCAAAAAGATGAATATGGTATGTACTCACTCATTAGTGGACTCTAGCCATAAATAAAGGACATTAAGTCTATAGTTCACAACCGTAGAGAAGCCAAATAGCAAGGTGAACCCAAAGAAAAACATATATAGATCCTCCTGGAAATTGGAAGCAAACAAGATCGCTGGGCAAAAGTTCGGAGCACAGGGGTGGGGGCAGGGGTAGGAGTGGGGTTGGGGGAAGGGGAGAAGGGGAAGGAGAAGGGAAGGACTGGGGAGAGCTTGGAGGAGTTGGAGGGTGGAGATGGAGGAAGGGCAGATATTGGAGCAGGGAAGAAAATATCTACATTAAGGGAGCCACTTTAGGGTGGGCAAGACACTTGGCTCTAGAGGGGATCCCAGATGTCCATTGGGATGTCCCCAGCTAGGTCCTTGGACAGCAGAGGAGAGGGTGCCTGAACTGGCCTTGT
>PVIU01019506.1:0-36243 GCA_004026605.1 Ondatra zibethicus
ATGTCTACCCATGTTCTAGCTAGTACATCACAGAGGTGCCTCCTCCCTTCCAGACAAGGCCCTGAGCTCCAGAGACTCGACTATGTCTACCCATGTTCTAGCTAGTACATCACAGAGGTGCCTCCTCCCTTCCAGACAAGGCCCTGAGCTCCAGAGACTCGACTATGTCTACCCATGTTCTAGCTAGTACATCACAGAGGTGGGATTAAGACAAAGACCCATCTCTGCATAGCAAGTAACCCCAAAAATCACTGCGTTAACATGATAACCATTCATGGCCTCACAGTTCGTGTGGATTGGAAATCTGGATGCATCTTCACTGTGTGCTCTGCCTCAAGTTCTCTCACAGGTTGCAATTTGGGTAACAGCCGAGTTATGACCTTATTTCAGGGTTTGACTGGAAAAAAAAATCCTTCCAAATCTACTCAAATAATTGTTAGCAGGATTTAGTTCTTTACTGGCTATTGGTTGGAGTTCCTCTTGTCTGCTGCTCGCCTGTGGACCTTTCTAGGAAACAATTGACAACATGGCAGTTTCTTTAAAGAGAGGGAGGGAAGGAGATAGGATACACCACTCAAGATGGAACCTAATCTAGTGTCTAGTACTTTTGCATAACGGGTTCAAACGAAATGGGTCAGCAGCTCCAGCCCACACTCTCAGAAGGGGTCAGGGTCACCGCAGGTCACTGGGACCTGCAGAGAGGCTGTTTCCCACACAGGCTACATGCTCTCCCAGTATCATTCCTATAAAGATCTCAACTAATTCTGCTTAAATTTTCCTCTTGAAGACGCAAGTCTAAGCTCACGGACCCCGGGACGGGAAGCCTGACGTACAGCAACCCCTCCTACCGAACCTCCACTCAGGAGGTGAAAATTGAAGCAGTTCCCAAACCAACCATGTACAATCAACTGTGCTATAAGAAAGAGGTAACAATAGAAATACCTATTTGGGTTTTTCTGGGGGTTGGGGAGCAGGAGAGAGGAGTTATGACTGAATTGTCTAAGTGGATGAGGAAGGACGTGTGCTATCTGATCTACCATTTTTGAAATAACAGTGAACAGAACACTGAGTGTGATTTGAGTTTCTGTAAATGTAGACTCTTTGGGGGACCATAGCAAAGGCCAGGCTAGAAGATTCAGGTCTGAAAGCAATGAGTATCTGTCTCCCTGAAAGAGATTGTCCAGGTGTGTGGGTGCTTTCCTCCTTGGGGGCATCATGACTCTGTGCTGCAGCTGTACTCCTCTAAAGCAAGGGGGCTTTTATGGACATTACTCCCCAAACCCAAAAGCTCCTGAACTCTTTCTTTGTCTAATCTCTGATCCAAATACCTGTTTTGGGAAGGGCTAGTTTTTCCTTATCCTTTCTCTTAAGCTTTTAAGAGATTTTTTATAGAAACCTGAAGATTTTATGTGTTTTTATTTTTTAAATGTTTTGTTTTTTTTTTGTTTGTCTTTGCAAAATTGCCGGGCGGTGGTGGCGCCCACCTTTAATCCCAGCACTCGGGAGGCAGAGGCAGGCGGATCTCTGTGAGTTCGAAACCAGCCTGGTCTACAGAGCTAGTTCCAGGACAGGCTCCAAAGCCACAGAGAAACCCTGTCTTGAAAAACCAGGAAAAAAAAAAGAAAAAGTCTTTGCAAAATTATTTACTGATTTAGAATTGAAAAATAGTCCTTTTTTACTGCCAAGGATCTGAGGTCTAAGATGTCAGGTTTTCCTAATCCGATAGAACTTGATTTCTTCTAAAATCCTGTAAGTTTCATCAAGTTATCCCCTAAGAAGCCCCTTGTCTGCTCTGATTTGTTTAGCAGGTCAACCCTGCAGGACCCTCACTCTACATGGTAATCCCTGGATCCAGAAAGTATTTAAAAAGCTGCCTCTATAATTCATAAAACTACCTACAGTTCTGGGGATTAGAAACCTCTCCTCTATTTCTGAGAAAGACTATTGAGGACTCTTGAGTTCCTGGAACGTGGGCTGTCCCAGAAAAGAATCACAATGAAGGTTATCAGTTAGAGCTGAAAAATAGGTCTGAAGGTGCAACTCAGCAGTACAGCACGGGCTAGGCCATGCAAGGCCCTAGAGCCCATCCCACTACCACGAAAAGGGAAAACGAAAACTGTGTGACCTCTTTCTTTTGTTGTCTGCTTCTTCCTCAGCAGCTCTTTCATCCTTCTGATAGTCTTTCCCCCTTTCTCTTCTGATCTCCTCTTGATTCCAGGTACCTGTTGCTCTGTGTGTAGAGAAAATGGTGTTTCCAGAACTACCACTGCTATGTACCCCACCTCTCCCCAACTTACCCAGTGCATTTCTGTGATGAGGACTTGCAGTGGACCTGCATGTTATCTCACACTAAGTTCAGCCTGGAGGGTTGCAGGGTGAATGGGAGTTTCTATGTGTGCTTGCAAACTACCTCTGTCTCTTCGCGTGATTGAAGGCACAGCCCATCAGCAAGCTCCTAGCATAGAATCTGCTTAATGTATGACCTTAGTACCTGTGGAATTGAAAGTTCCACAGTATATAAAAATCCTTAATATAGGCACACTGACTTGTTTTTGCCAATTGTTTTTGATTACTTATGTCAGCATGATGTCCCATTAATAAACCACAAGAATGATGCAACAGACTAGTACATGACACAACTTAACATCTTGGATAAATGCATACTGAATTGCTTTGGATTTCTTTTTTGGCAAATGATGCCCCATTAACAACCCATGGTGACAATGCAGCAACAGCTAACATGTTTTAGTGTATCTGTGTCCAGTCCTCTAACAGTTGCATCCCATGAATTGCCTCACTTAACCCTTACAGCAATTGGTGTGACTTGCAGGTGATTTTATTCCCCTATACTGCAGATGTGAAGACTGGGTTTTAGAAGTGTTAAGTAATTAGCTCAAGATAACATAGCTAGTAAAAGGCTGGTGTAGGACCAGAAGCCATGGTTCCCCCCTCCCTCTGCGATAATGTAATCATCACAGCTGCCCTTAAGTGGGACCTTATTTTTGCTTGTCCTACCAGCCTGTGGGGTTTCTGTTCTCCATAGCCACTTCAGTTCGGCTTCCATTTTTAGCTCCCCATGAAATCATTTATAGAATGCCAACAGACTATGTCTCCATTCTCCACCCCAGGGTGGACCTGACCACAATTACACCAAGGAGAAGATCAAGATTGTAGAGGGAATTTGCCTCCTCTCTGGAGATGATGCTGAATGGGATGACCTCAAGCAACTGCGAAGCTCCCGGGGGGGCCTTCTGCGGGATCACGTATGCATGAAGACAGACACAGTGTCCATCCAGGCCAGCTCTGGCTCCCTAGATGACACGGAGACAGAGCAGCTGCTGCAAGAAGAGCAGTCAGAGTGTAGCAGCGTCCACACTGCGGCCACTCCAGAGAGACGGGGCTCTCTGCCAGACACGGGCTGGAAACATGAACGCAAGCTCTCCTCAGAGAGCCAGGTCTAAGGGCCCACATTGTCTTCCCTGCCTGCCCACTCCTTCTCTATGGACTTCTGATCCTTGTGCAGGCCCCTTTCCCATGTGCTCATCTTCCTCCTCCTCCTCCAAACTGCTTCTAAGCCCCCATAGACCCTGTTGCTCACCTGAGTCCACAACTTCCTGGGGACAAGAAATGAGGGCACATCTCAAGAATTTAGACCTGTTTACCATGAACCTCACCTCTTGCACTCTAGGCCCCCTGAAACTGGGCTCAGCATGATTCCTGGTCAGCATAGAGCTCCATCTCTCTCCCCAGGCACCCTCTGTGCCTGCCCCACAGTACCGATGCAACTGATGATGTAAGACTTCCTCGTCACAGTGAGATGATGGTCTCTTTGTGAACTGGCCTACCAGGGCTTGGGACTGGAGCTCACAGGTAAAGGATAGAGGCTGAGAGAAGAGAGAGTCATCCAGCTGGTCTGGGTGTTTGGAAACCTCCAGCCTCAGAAGTTGGTAATTATGAAAAGCTTTTGTGGGGGTATTGAGCCCTGGTGTTTTGTCCATTGCTGGCAGTGGACATTTTTCTCACTCAGGAGTCACAACTTGGTCAGCTGTGACACAGGTGAAGTGTGTGGGTGTGGCTTAAGCTGTTCTTCCTCCTGCTGGAATGTCTGGGGCCATTTCTGTCTTGGATAACTGGAGACCCCTGTCATGGCAACTCACTAAAAGGAACTCTCTCCTGGTGCTGCTATTGGCCAGTACTCTTCCTAAGCCTCTAACTATGTTGTGAGCTTGAGTGAACAACAGGTGGGCCTTGGAGACTAGACCTCTAAGACCTTATAACAAACTCTGCATAGGTCAAGCACAGTGTCCTACCTGAGCTTCACCCTTCTGCCTTTCTCTCTCCCGTTCTCTGGGATTCTAAGAGAAGTAATTCTGTAACAGCCTTTCAAAGAATCACTAGACATTTTCCTAAATGGTCAGGAAGAGCAGCCAGACAAACACAAGTTACCCAGGGCTCAGGAGAAGTATTATGAGGTTGAAACTCTTGAGTTCATTCTCAAGTGCTCAGGGACACAAGTTCATGGACAACCTGTGGCTCTATGGTGGGAAAGCCCCATGCCAGCTCTTCCAGCCTGTGCCCACAGTGAAGCGCCACCACTTGCTTCATGCTCCTGTGCCCACAGTGAAGCGCCACCACTTGCTTCATGCTCTTTGTACCAGGGCTTCTCTCAGCAGAGCCGAGACCTTTTTGTGCTGCCCTAAAATGTCTTCACTTCTGAGAAAGGAGTCTAGGTTTGCTTTTCCTACCCTAGCGTTGTGCCACCATCAGGCTCTAGAGTCCAGTGATGAGGAGGGCCAATGAAGACGCAAAGTGGTGAGCGAGGAGTAAGGGCCAGTCCAGAGCAAGTCCAGGCACTTCTCCCTAGAAACCAAGGTAACAGGAGAGAACGACAGGAGCTGAGAGTGGAGCACAGGGTTCTCATTGTTCTTGCTAGTCAGAGATCAGCAGCCAAGCATATGCACATGAAAAACAGGACAAGATCAAATTCTCTCTGGTCAGTTATAGGAGCAGGAAACAGATGTCAAACCAATACTCTTGTTCTCAGGCCTTTTCCAGTACACCAACTGAGAAAAACACAGTGCCACTTCTAAGAGGACATAGGGACATTTCACACTGAATGAGGCAACGTTTGAGTCTTTAAATTCATAGTTGGGGAGGAGGGAAAAAACAAACAAACAAAAAACAGAAGCGTGGCATCCTCCAAAGTGGAAAGGGGCAGGGCTGTTATTGCACTTGGGCTGTTCAGAATGTAGAAAGGACATGTTTGAGGAATTATCTATTTGAGCACTGATTTACTCTGTACAAAGGGCAAAGTCTCTCTGTCCTAAACTAATGGAAGTGATTTTCCCATGCTCATGTGTAATGATTCTAACATTACTCACTGGAGAGATTGGACTTTCTGGAGTTATTTAACCACTATGTTCAGTGTTTTAGGGCTTTATGATAATTTAATATAAATTTAGCTTTTCTTAATGACTTTGGCTGGCTTGGAGTCATGACTAATCTTGCACCTGCACTATCTGGCAGACCCATGATGTAGAAAGCCTATTTAGGGACATCACCTCTTACATCTTCAGAGACTGTGACCCGTGAAGGGAAACAGGGAATGGGGTTTGTGCTGGAGTTTCAGCTCATCTTGAGAACACAGGTCAAGATGAGAGACTTCACTGACACATTGCCCTGATTTCCTCTAGAGCAAGGTTGGCAGGTCATGGGGTTGATAGACGCTGCCTGTCCAGGCAGAATCACAATCATGATCACTAGTGACATTTCCAGGCTCCAGAAGCTAGTGCCATGGCATGGATACCATGGGTCTTCTGTTTTCATTCACTGAGGTCTGTCATGTCATACAACTTGACTTTGCCTTGCAATGATGATGACCAGCAAAACTGCAACCCAGTGTGAAAAATCCCAGAACGGGACTGGCTGTATCTCCAGCACTTTGCCTACACATACTCCAGTTTTTAAAAAGCTACATCCTGCCAGGTGTGGTGGGGCACACCTTTGATCCCAGCACTCAGAGGCAGATGTTTATGAGTTCAAGGCCAGCCTGGTTACAGAGCTAGTTCCAGGACAGCCAGGGCTACACAGAGAAACCCTGTCCTGGGGGGGGAGGGGAAAGACCCAAAAATCCAACCCTATTTTTCTTATTTCTCACTGTGTGCCAAGGAGCCCATGTCAGGTTCTCTGCACGCTACTCCTGTGAAAAGGAGGCGCTGTCTAGTCCTAACACTGTGCACATGTAGAGTTGCTAGAATAATGTCCCTACTCTAGGTGCCACCCATGCCTAAACAACCCCATCTCACAGTTTGGAGTTGAGCAGAAGCACCCTCACCACTCCTGTTCCCCCAAAAGAACAAGAAGAAGAAAAATGAAAAAAGTAAGACAGTTGTGTTTGATTGACAAGAGAGCTGGATCTAAACCATAATGTATAATTTTCCCAGTCTGGGAAGTGGGTATGTTTACCAGAAACAAAACTCAATGGAGTAATTCAAGGACAACTCAACCCCTTCTTCCCCAGCATTCTTTAAAAAGAAAACAAGATTCCATAACAAGAATAGAAGAATCTTAGAATCTTAAGGCTAAGAAGAAGGTTGAGAATTCCTTGTCTAGTTCTCCAGATATAAAGCGTGAACCCTTTACTGGCAGAAGATGAGTCAGATTCTAACAAGCTGGGGCTAGGGAGACAGTGGAGTCAGTAAAGGCCTTGCTTTTCTGTGAGGCGTGGTGGGCGTGGTGGCAGGCGTGCTAGACTAGCCTGTTCTAGTGAGTTCGAGGCTAGCCAGGCTTTCATAATGAGACCTTGTCTAAAAAAAGAAAAAAAAATTCCAAAAATGATGGCACACACTTGAAATCGCAGCGCTGGAGAGATGCTGATAGGAGATCCTGGGGCTTACTGGCCAGCCAGCCAGCCTAGTTGGAGAGTTGCAGGACAGCAAGAACCTCTTCCGGTATATGTGAGAGCATGTTGTCTGGATGGCTCATGAAGGGTGACATCCAAGGTTGCCTTTTGGCCTCCATTTACACACATAAAAACATACCCACCACAGAATTCTAATAAACCAGACTAGTGGCATGTGTCTGTAATCCCAGCATTCTGGAGGCTGAGTTTGAGGCCGGTCTGGGCTAGTAAGACTTGTCTTCAAAAACGGACGAAACAGGCTGGAAAGATGGCCACACTTGTGTTGTAGGTAGATGAAACACTCATGCCTACAAAATAAAAGTAAATATATTTTTGAAATCACCGAAATGGGTTGGAATAATACTAGCAGTTAAGTGTGCTTACCGCTCTTGCAGAGAGTTTAGGTTCAGTTCCCAACACCCACATGGCAGCTCACAACCACCTGTAACTCTAGTTCCAAGGAACCTAACTCTGGACTCTTTGGGCACTGAAAGCATAGAGTGTACATATAGACATATACACATTTAAAAATACATATATTGTGCTGGGAGGTGCCTTCAATCCCAGCACTCAGTAGGCAGAGGCAAGTGGGTCTCTGAGTTTGAGGCCAGCCTGGTCTACAGAGCGAGTTCCAGGACAGGCTCCAAAGCTACAAAGAGAAACCCTGTCTTGAAAAACAAAACAAACAAAAACCAAACAAACCATATATTTTTGCAAATTACATCCAAAATGAGGTCACTGCCTTTCAGTATTATAAAAACATGGTGGAACCGAAGACGAAAAGGTCTGAGGCCTATAGGATGTTCTAAGAAAGAGAATTTTTTTATGTTGACTTATTTTGTGTATGTGTGTGTGTGTGTGTGTACATGACATTGCGTACATGTATGTGGCAGTCAGAGGACAACCTATGGGAATCAGTTCTTTGACCTGTGAACTCAGGCCATCTGTCCTGACAGAAAGCAGCTTTACCCATTGAGCCATCTCTCAGACCCTGGTAGGAAGTCTGTGACATGAATTGACATTTATCTACACCTAGGCCTAAAGAACACTGAGAGGCAGTGGTGATGAGCACCTTAGAAGCGTATGCAAGAGCTAAGGGCAAAGGGGACTAAAAGGAAGTGTGGTTGAAGATCTAACAGTGGGGAAGAACAATTGAGTCCCTTTTCTGTTTTTTCAAAGTCTATAGCCTTTCCTCACACAGAAAGATGACTGTTTCCAAACATCCCCTCGCTCGCCTATTTATTTGTCTTCTAGATCATTTTCCTGTTCCACATTGGGAACAGTTTTATTTCCAGTTAAGTGTTAAAACATACTCAGACAGTCTAAAATTCTGAGTTTAAGCCCAAGGTTAAGTTAGTTACTAAGCTACCTAATCTGCTTGTTTCACTTTGTTGAACATAGAGAGCCAAGAACTCACATAGCCTGTTCTTCCCTGTGGCTTAAGAGCTTGTTGATAGCCAATGAGGCTTCTATCTTTCCCTCTGCCTCTTTCCTCTTCTATGAGGCTGATGTTTTTGTGGTCAGAGTTCCTTGGAATAGTCTACATTTTGGAGGCTGGGAAAATGGGTTATAAGAAAAGGAAAGACATTATTTAAAAGGTTACTTTTCCCCTTCATTTAACCAGCACCTATTAACTGTGACAGAGCATAAGCTAGGAAAGGCTTCGCGATCTTTGAGACCAGTTTTGAGACCACAAATCCCACATCCACTTGAGATGCGTATTACTGTCACCATTATCTCCAGAGGATTGTTCAGGAGCACTTCAACTGAAGGCAAAAGGAATTCAATCATTGAAGCTGTTTCTCTTAGGCTGGAAATAAAGATCTACATCCCAAGGTTGGGATACTTCAACCAGAATGCAGTTTGTGATTATAAACGGAAGAGCACCTGCTCCAACCCTAATGGACTTTTTAGAAATGCCTAATGGTTACTCAGCAGCCACAGTACTTGACATGAGTTTCCTGTGTCTGGTTCCAAGAATACAGCGTTTGCTTTGATCCCTGCTATGTAGTGTGCTATGCTACACTTGTGTAGAACTGTTGGGAACCCTGGGATGAAGTCACAAATAACTCTAATAAGTACACAGATAAGTACTGTTTAATGATAATCCTGGGCTGCTGCAGGTAATTTTGGCCAAACACTGAGGACCTGCTATGGACAAGATAGTATATAGGCTTATGCAAGCCCTTAAGAGGGCCTGTCGCTCCCTTTCCTCCATTACCTATCAGATTCACCTCCCTCCACTTCCTCTTCATTTACTCCAGCTACACTGGCCTCCCTGTTTCTCAAACCTGCCAGGTATGCTTCAAACATAGGGCTTTTGTATTGATGTTCCCTCTGTCTGACTCTTTTATATATGTAAAAGATAATCATAACTAACTCCTTCACCTTTCAAGGCAGCTCTACTATCTCAACAACACCTGAACTGACTCTCCTTTAAAACTGCTGTCCTGAGCAGGCGGTGGTGGTCTGTGTCTTTAATCCCAGCACCCAGAAAGCAGTGTCAGGCAGATCTCTGTGAATTCAAGGCCAGCTTGATCTATACAGCAAGCTCCAGGCTAGCCATGGCTGCATAGTTTTTAAGGGGAGCTGGGGAGATGCCTCAGTCAGTAAAGTGCTTACCGTGTAAGCAGGAGGACCCGGAGTTCAATCATTAGTACCAACAGCCACGTAAAAAACTGGGTATGGTAATATATGCTTGCGATGCCAGTGCAGTGCTGGAGACCTGGAGACAGGAGGAAATCTGGGGCTTGCTAGCCAGCTAGTCTAGCCAAATTGGTGGGTTCCAGATTTAGAAAGAGACCCTGTGTTTAAAAATAAGGGGGGAGGGGTGGAAAGCAATTGAAGAAGATACTTGATGTCTACTTCGGGCCTCTACAAGTACATACATACACATGTGTATATAAAATTACAGTCTAAGAACATACTGCATAATTTATTTGTGTTGATTATCTACATCTCACTATAGCAAGAGCTCCTTGGGTGAAGGGAATTTGTGTGTGTGTGTGTGTGTGTGTGTGTGTGTCTATTTTTGTTTACTGACTATTCCAAATGCCTCAAACAGTTCTTCTCCATACTAGGTATTCAGTAACCATTGGTCGAATGAATGAGTAACTGGATTAGAACATCTCAGATGCGCACCTTTGACATAAAGTTGAGGACAAAAAGATTTGCCTTCTTGTCCTAAAACTCTTTAGAACCCATAATACACACATCCTTTATTGAGAAAATTTGAGATAATCATCAACCTCTCCTTTAAATGTATTCTTCAGATTTCATCTGATAATATTTAAATAAACTATATATGTTTATGTATAGTGGCATTTCATTTGTATTTTAATAAATAAAGCTTGCCTGAATATCAGAAAAGTAAAAGAGCCACACTGGCCAGCCTTATAGACCAGGCAGCAATGACACACACCTGTAATCCCAGCAGCCACAGTAGCTTATCATAGAAACCAGGCAGTAGTGGTGCACGCCCTTAATCCCAGAACTAGAGAGGAATATAAGATGGGAGGAGGCAGCTCTCGGTCTCATTTTGCGGTTTCCTGGAGGCAGGATCCCCATTTTGGACTGAGGTCGAGGTAAGAGCCACTGGCTGGTTGCTGTGCTTTTCTGCTCTTCAGGTTAAGCCCAAGATCTGCTTCTGAGTTTTTATTTAGTATGTAAACTAATGACCAATGAATGCCTGGAGAAGACTGTTTCTGCATATTCCTTATCTTCCATTTTCCAGCGGTTCCTGCTTGCTGACCAGCTCCTCTACTTCCTGACACGTGATTCTGTTCTTACTACCTGTCTTTTCCTCTTCCCATCCTCTTCCCCTGTAATTTAATTTTAAAGAAAGCAATTCCCAAATCAATACCACTTAAGACTTGATCTTGTTTGCAGCTTCCATTTAGTATTTCCTAAGCCTACTTACATGATTCCATTTGTATGTTTCATTGGTACCTGAGAGTAAACAAGCATAAAACTGAACTCCTCTTCTTCCCCTTGAGGCAAGCCTCTCCTGACTTCCCACTTCCATTTGAGCAATAACAGCCCTCCCTGTCTCTGGCTCTAATCCTAGCACTTACTTTGACTCATTTTTCTAAATGGGATCCACCTAATAAATAGGATCTACTTGTACCTAATCTCATTGGTTGCCAGAATATTTTTGAATCTATTCTTATCCTTTTCACTGGTGTTGCATTAGACTCCAACCCTCACTCAGAAGCTGACTAACTTTCCTAACTCCGGACTTTTGTCACTCGCTTACCCAGAAACTTTGAATAGTTCCCTTTCACCTACTTATTAACACACTCCTCAGCCTGGTTTCCAAGCCCTCTGTGAATTGTTCCTAATCTTCTTAGTTAATTTTGTGCTCCATTACTTCCCAACATAGATCTTTTCTTTCTTTTTTTTCATAAATCATTTCTTAAAATCAAATCCCTGGGCTGAAAGATGCTCTGGCAATTCACTGCATAGCTGAGGCTTGTTTCAACCCCAGGCTGGGAACCACCATACTCACATCTTTCTTCTCCAACGATTTTTTTTTTTTTTTTTGGTTTTTTGACACAGGGTTTATCTGTGTAGTCCTGGTTGTCCTGAACTCTCTTTGTAGACCAGGCTGCTCTTGAACTCAGAGATCTTCCTGCCTCACATTAAATGTGTAAGGAAAACATCATTATTATATTATAACTTAATATTCATAGAACGTTGGATATTGATTCAAGAAAGAATTTTAACAGGGTATGGTGTTGCACATGTCTGTAAATCCCAGTCCTTGAAGGTGGAGGCAGGGTGATGTCACACATTTAAGGCTGGTCTATAGTGCCAGTTTCAGACTTCCCTGGAGTCTCAAAAAATAAAATAGTCAAGATGGTTCAGTGGGTCGAGGGATTCGCTGTCAAGCCTAGAGAACTGAATTTGAGCTCCAGGAACTATAAGTGGAAGGAGAGGACCAACTCCTAGCAAGTTGTCCTCTGACTTCCACACACCACTACCCCTCCAAAAAAAATAAAATTGAATTTTGATGATCATATTTCATAAAATGAAAGCCTCTCATTTTCGTAAAAATAAGTCTTTGCAGAAAGTATTGCAGTTCATAAAGGCCATTTCTCACATTAAATGTGTAAGGAAAACATAATTATTGCATTTTCTACAGGAGGAAACTGAAGCCCAGATTAATTGAGACAAGTGATTTGTTCAAAAGAAATCCAAGACTATAATTTAGCATCCTGCCTCTTTCGAGGTTCTTTCCACTACATCCCAGTTGCCTCTCAACACAGAACTGCACAATCAATATTTGCGAATGCAAGTTCTCAAAACAAAAAAATAAGGCAGAGATGTTGACAGTAGTTTAAACATCCGTAGTTAGGTAAAGTCAACATGATGATGGCTGGGAATGTACAGATTTCCACACACCTTGCGCTCTTCGTTCTGAAGTCGTTGGTAGCCATTGGCTGCTCTCCTGATGCGTAGCTCAAGGAAACGCAGCTGCGCGCTGCCCCTTTAAGGCCGCAGGCGGCGCGTACCCACAGTCCTTTCAAACGGACCAATAAAAGGGCGAGAGGCGGTCTTCCGAGGACCAATAAACAACCAGGACACTGCGGGGTGTGCGGCGGCCCAAGCGGTTTTAAACGGCTTAGAGCAGGCCCCTCGGTCGTGGCCCGGCGGAGGTGAGTGGGCGGCGGGCCGCACCTTCTAGCCTGGACCCCGGGGACCCGGCGGCGCGCGCTGGGGACCCAGGTCCGCGGGCGGGGCCCTGGGCGGACGCGCGCCGCCGCGGTCTCGCGAACCCGGCAGGTCAGGCGGCGAAGCGGGGCGGAGGCCGGGGAGCCCGCGGCTGGCAGGGCGGGGGGCGTGGGCGCCCGCTGGTGTTGGAGACCCGGGCTGGGGTTCAGGTGAGCAGAGCGCGCGGCGGGGCTCTACTGGCGGCGTCCGAGGTTGGCGGGCGGCGCCGGGCCGCGCCTGGAGGCAGAGGCGTCCGAGGCTGGGGCGGGGGCCCTGCGAGCAGGCCGGCGGTGGAGAGCGCCTCGCGGAATTGTCAAATGAATGAACAGGGGCCCGGGAGGGCTGCGGCGGGTGTGAAGGGCCTGGTCTGTATCCGCGTCCTCTACCTGCGATGAGTTTTTGACGATTCTGATCATTCGCCGCCCCGCCCTTGGTTTTCTCCCTCAAAGTCCGCAGAGTTCAGGTGTTCTGCAGCTGTGAGGTTTTCGGGGACCAGTACAATAGCCACCAGAGTGGCTTAGCCAGGCCGCGCCACTTTCAGGCCAGGTGAATGAGAGTCTCACTTTTTACGTCTTAGCAAATCGTTGTTGTTGTTGAGAGGGTTGCCCGAAGTCGTGGTAATTGCCAGGCAAGATTGAATGCATCCCATTTTGTTTCTTGCATAGGAAATGAGAGAGATGTTGCCAGAGTGGCTGCTGTGTTAGAAAACATATTCGTGTTGGTGAATCTTCACAATGAGTTTGTGATTCAGCATCAATGGAGGTTTTGCAGAACTTGCCCCAAATTGATGCACGACTCTAATTCTCCTAGGAACCAAGGCATTAAATCTTGGCCCAGATAGGATGCTTGTCTTACATTATGCGTAATTATAGAACTGAAAACTCATTTTTAGAAAGGTGAAATTCTTTTTTTCTCTATTTTCATCACCCTGAAAAGTCCTTCTGTGACCTAAAGAATATAAATATAAATCAAGCAAACAGTCATTTGAGACTTTTCTAAAGGAACTGGACAAACTGTAAGGTTTGGTATAAAGAAAATCGTAATCAATTTAGTTGCCATCATAAGTCAAGGTAGTAAACCTGTAAAGAAAAAAATGTACCCAACGTTTTTATTTTTTTAATTTTCTTTATTTATTATTACTATGTTTCTTTACACGGGTCTGGAGAGATGCCTCAGTACTTAGTGGCAGTGATTGCTCTTCCAGAGGACCTGGGGTCTAGTCCCAGCACCCACGTGATATCTATAACTCCAGTTCCAGGGAGTCGGATGCCCTCTTCCGGTGTCCATGAGCACTGCATACATGTGGTACACAGACGAAACACCTATACGCATAAAATATTTTTAAAGATCTTTTGCATTTATTTGTGTGGGGGGTGGGGAGGTGTGCATGCCAGATATCAGACAACTTGCTGGAGCTAATTCTCTCCCTCCATTGTGTAGGTTCCGGTCAAACAACTGTTGTCCGGCTTGGCCGAAACACCCTTTACACTGCCTCTCTGGTCCCCAAATTTTACACAAGTTTTACGTACTGTTCACTTAGGAGGTGGCAAGCAAAGGTATTTCATAGCAATGTGCCATATACTTTCCTCTCTGTTACTTTTAAAGTTTGGATCATCAACTTTGAATTATGAAGAGTGGTGTGTGGTAATTCAGTTTTAGTGATGAGTAGATGAATACCTTAATTTTATGAACACTTGGGTTTGGAGAAAGCAATTAAAAATAATTAACTTGGGCTGGAGAGATGGCTCAGTAATTAAGAGCACTGACTGCTCTTCCAGGGGACCTGGGTTCAATTACCAGCACCCACATGGTAGCTGACAACTGTAACTCCAGGATCCAACACCGCACACAGACATACATGCAGGTAAAAGACCAATGCACATAAAATAAAAATAAATTACATAAAAAATTATTCAACAGTACCTTTGGATAGTATTAAAATCTTTTTTAAGGTATATTTATATTTATGAGTGTTCTCTCTATATGTATGTATGTATCTACCCCATAGACTTCAGAAGGCGGCCTTAGATCCCCTGGAACTGGAGTTACAGATGCTTTTAAGCAGATATGTGGGTGCCAGGAACCAAACTTGGGTCCTCTGCAAGAGCAACAAGTATACTAACTCTGAGCTGTTTCTCCAGCTCTTAGTGGTGAAAATCTTGATGACTATGAAAAGTTGCCAGGCATGGTTGTTCATGCCTCTGGTTCCAATATGTGGGAGGCTGAAGTGGGAGAATTGCTGAGTATGAGAGCAGCCTGGGCTACATAGTGAACTTCAGGCCAAAGTGGGTTCCCACGTGAGAGTCTGTCTCAGAAAACAGCAGCGAAACCCAACAAGAGCGAATGAAAGCTTTGTATTCTAGTCAAGCCAAGCTGTCTTGTTCTCTACTGAGACTAATGTCTGTTAGATGTTAAACATTCTAGATTCAAGGAACACATTTGTGAGCCAGGAAAAATAGCACCCAAGGGAGTTTAACAGATTTATCTTTCAAACAATTTACTATAGCAAATTATAGTTTCCGTAATCCCTCTGGCTTAGCCCTAGGTCTTGAACAAAGTGAATTCTCTGTGTCACATTTTATCTTTTTTAACTCTGTCAGAATTTTACCCATGAGGAACTGAGAAAGATTATGCAACTTCTGGAGTCCACGTGACTTATGGAACCTGAATTTAAACCCAACTTAGTAGCCAGGGTCAATGGTCTTACGATCATTCTGTATAAAGTAATGGCTTAAAAAAATTCAACAGTGGACTTAAAGTAGAGCCCTCTTTGATATATCTACCAGAGATATGAAATATGGATGAGAGGAATGGTAATATTTTAGAGAGTCAGTTAAAAATACAGTGTTTACCTTGTAGGCATCTGTGAGTGTGTGTATTGTTTTGAGATAGAATCTTGTTATGTTGCCCTGGGTGGTCTGACTCCCACTGTGTAGATTAGGATGGCCTTGAATGTGTGGTAAACCTCCTTCAGACAGACCTGCTCCACCACACCAGCTTTAACATTGAGACATAGAAATGTTAATCTGATTGTGATTGGGTTTTGGTGGTTAGTGTTAGAGAGGTTTGAGGTTTTAAATGAGTCTCATATTTTTACATCTTGAGCTCCAAGATGTTTCTTAGGTTGTTCTTTTTTAATTTTTAGATTTGTTTTATGTGTGTGTGTTGTCTGCATGTATATATGTGTACCACCTGTGTGGTCACACAGACACAGAGGTCAGATGATGGTGTTGGGTCCCGTGGAACTGAACTTTTCAGGTGATTGTGAGCCACCATGTAGGTGCAGGGAACAGAACTTGGATCCTATGCAAGAGCAGCAAGTGCTCTGAGCTATTTCTCGAGCCCTACTCTGGTTATTCTTATCCTGCCTACCTAATAAACTTTGAAGGTGTAAGTTGCTCCCTTTTGGCCTTCACTTTTCCTGTTCTCTGCCTGGAACCTCTCACCCAACGCTGCCTTTATTAATCCACATCTCAGCTCATCATGTCAACTCCTTAAAGAAGCATTTTTCTAAGTTCCCAAGTAAAATAGCTGTCTTGGTTCCTTCCACCTCATTTTCCTTTGTTTCATTTATTGTTATTTGTTAGGTTGGCTTTTGTTTGTGCCAGACTTCCTCACAGAACTGAAATATATTAGTATCTCTTATAGTGCTGGGAACAAAGTAGGTCAGTTAGGCATAGTGGGGGCACACCTGCCAGTGCTTAGGTGGTAGAGGCAGGAGGAGCAGGAGCTCACGGTTATTCTTGGCTGTTTAGCAAGTTTGAAGACAGTCTGGGCTACATGCCTTTTGTCTAAGAATAGCAAAACCAGGGTGGTGAGAGGGCTCAGTGGGTTAAGGTGCTTGCCACCAAGACTTAGGACCTGAATTCTGACCTTAGGACCCATATTGGGGAAGGAGAAACAACTCTCACATGTGATCTCCACATGTGTGCTATAGTGGTACACTTGTATACACACATACACTAAATAAATGGCGTTTGGTGTGCTGTTTTTCTTTTTTCTTTAAAGCAGCACCAAAAAACAATTAAATGGTAAAAAAAAAAAAAGTATTGAACAAAAGTAGTCTAAACTGACATATCTTCTGTGTATGATGAAGTTAGACAAAGACAGTGTGCAACTGTGTTTCTGTTCTGAATCTTTGGAATGTGAACATTATCTCAACAGATTAGCTCAGAAGTCTTCCATAGAGAAGACTAGAAGATTCTTAGATCTATGTGTAGACGTGCCTAGGCTCTCGTCATAAAGGCCTTTACCCCTGTGAGAACAGAAGTACTGGTATGATCCCGGACTGCTGTCTGCATGGACCTGTGTTCTCTTGTGCTGTTCGTACATAGACACTTGCTTCAGGGTTTTAAAAAAGAAAAATTAAAAAGAAAATAGTAAAGAATAGTTTTGCTCATCATTTCACTCATTTGTTCTTTTCTCATGCTCTGGCAGCCATTTTACTATCTTTGTAGTTTTCCTCTTCCAGATGTCATATGTAATTAGAATTATTATACCTTATGTGCTGTGTTCAGACTGCCGTCTTTAACTTCATTATAATATTGAGGTTCATCGTAGCCGGGCGGTGGTGGCGCACGCCTTTAATCCCAGCACTCAGGAGGCAGAGGCAGGCGGATCTCTGTGAGTTCAAGTCCAGCCTGGTCTACAGAGCTAGTTCCAGGACAGGCTCCAAAGATACAGAGAAACCCTGTCTCAAAAAACCAAAAAAAAAAAAAAAAAAAAAAGATTGAGGTTCATCTTATTTTTTTTTAAAGATTTTATGAGTGTTTTGTCTGCATGTATGCCTGCAGGCCAGAAGAGGGCACCAGACTGTCTTCTACAGTGAGTGTACTGCTTTGCAGTCACATCAGCAGTGAGTGGGTGGGGGGTTCTCATTGCTCCACATTCTTGACTGCACTTAGCTTTAACTGTTTCTTTCATTTATTTATTTATTAACCATTTTAGGAATAATGTTGTCCCCCTAACTTTAAAAATGTTTGGTTTTTCATGACATTGATGTTTTGAGAGTGATAGTTACATTAAAAGGAAAGTTTTAAAAATTAATTTCTCATTTTAGATTTAAGCAAAAATTGCTTAAGTAGAATTAAATTCCTCTTACCAACCTTCTTGTTGACATCTTACATTTGTCAAGGTAAGAAACCAATAATAGCCGGGCAGTGGTGGCACACACCTTTAATCCCAGCACTCGGCAGTCAGAGGCAGGCGGATCTCTGTGAGTTCGAGACCAGCCTGGTCTACAAGAGCTAGTTCCAGGACAGGCTTCAAAGCCACAGAGAAACCCTGTCTTGAAAAACCAAAAAAAAAAAAAAAAAAAAAACAAAAAAAAAAAAAACCAAGAAACCAATAATATATTTTATTATTTATTATTTTTGCTTTTTGAGACAAGGTCTCTCTACATAGCTCTGGCTATCATGGAGCTTACTATGTAGACAAGGCTAACCTTACTCAGACTTGCAGGTCTGCTTGTCTCTGCCTCTCTCATGTGCCACCGTGCTCTGCTGTTTTTATTATTTTTATGTCATGGGTATGGGTTTGTTTATGTCAGCAGTTCTCAACCTATGGGCCATGATCTCATTGGGGGTTGAGTGATCCTTTCACGGGGGTTGCATATCAGATACCCTGCATATCAGATATTTATATTACAATTCATAACAGTAGAAATTACAGTTATGGAGTAGCAGCAAATTAATCTTATGGTTGGGGTCAGCACAGCATGAGGAACTGTAAAGGGTTGAAGCATTAGGAAGGTTGAAAACCACTGGTTTATGTGTTTGGGTGCACATACATATAATGTGTGAATGGAAGTCAGAGGACAACCTTCAGAGTTGGTTCTTTCTACCAGGACAATAACTGTGATTGAATTTGGGTTATCAGGTGTGGTGTCAGGTGCCTTCACCTACTGCGCTCTCTCTGAATTTCAGCTGGGCAGTGGTGGCACACATCTTTAATTCTAGCACTTGAGAGGTTGAGGCAACAGGTGAATCTCTGAGTTCAGGCCAAACAGAGCTACATAAAGTAACTCTGTCTTGGAAAACAAAAAAACAAAACCCCACTGAATATCATTTGGATTTCAACAGATTTTCTATTTATACCCCAGTTATGTTTCAGGATGCAGTCCAGGGCAACACATTACATTTAGTAGTCCTCTCCTTGCCTTCTCTGGTCTTTGGCAGTTTCTCAGTCTTCCCTTGTCTTCAGGACCTTGGTGATTTTAAGGACATTTTTTTAAAGTTACTTTGTAGAGTGCTACTTCCTCTATGTTTGATAATTTTCTCATGATTAGAGTTATGTGTATTTTTTGAAGAATACCATCATATTGGGTATGTAATAGCCATGTGACATTGTTACCAGTCAACTAACAAGTTCTTTGGCTCTACCTGGATAGACAGCATGGGTAAGCAAGGAGAAACTCTTTAGCTCTGACAGTTTTTATATCTTGAGGCATTTGACAGCAGCAGAAGGCAGCAGCTTGTAGGTAAGAGCCCCTAGGTAGTACAGACTGGCCTCTTACTGTAAAGTTTACCAAGGCTTTAATAGCAATGAAATCTGGTAGAAACTGTTTGAAACATTCCTAGTTAGGGTTATATCTTCAGGGATTAGAGTAATAGCTGTTGATTATCATGTAGTTTCTTCAAAATGTGTTCATCCTCCCAGAGTGCTGAGATTAAAGTTATTGTCACCACCACAGGCCTGGATTAACTTTTCTTATTTTCATTGTGTGGTGGGGTGGAAGCAGAAGCTCACAGAAGCCGGAAGAGTCAGATCCCCCAGGACTGGAGTCCAGAAAGGTTTTTGGATTGTTACTATTTCTGTAAAACTAAAATAAAGCAAACCACCATTCCTTCCTAATAATTTAATCAAAGAGTAGAAAGTGGGCTGTGATTTGCTAGTGCTACAGTTACTTTTTTACTGAGAGAAACTTAACATTGAAAACACCTTGTTTATGGATGTAAATAACTATTATCAAATGAGTACCATTTCATATCTTAGAGGTGGGAGGCTTTTCAATATAAACTCATAGTTTTGCACATGAGAATACTAAAGTCCCAAAGATTAGTTGACCTCTCTGAAGTGTTATAGATAATTAATGTCAGGGAAGAAATTGTGAAATATTTTCACCCTCACTTCTTCCCTCCCATCCTCTCCCCTCCCTTACTTCCTTCCTCTCTCATTATGCCTTTCAGGTTAAAAAAAAGTTTGCTTTACACTTGTGCTTAAACACTGCAGAGTATGTTTTTACATTATAAGATCCTTTTAGTTGGAAGCAAAGTCCCTCTCCATTCTAAATCTCCACGGTGTCTTTTATATATTAAAAATAATTATGTTACCTTTTTTTTTTTTTAAAAAAAATCCCCTATTTCCTATCCTCGGCCAAAGAACTGAATCGTTGCCAATGGACAGGCAGATCTCCTTTCTTAAGTTCCTGATTATATTCCCTGCCTCCTCTTTGTAATTTTTCTTTTATGTATATAAGTGTCTGTATGTACATGTTCCACATGCATTCCGTCCCTGAAGAGTTTAGGAACTGGAGTTACAGGCATTAGCAATCAAACCTGGGCCCTCTGGAAGAGCATCCAATGTTCTTAAAAAAAGTGTTGTTTTTTTGTTTTTTTGTATGTTTGTTTATGGGCATAGTTGCATGACTTTAATCCCAGCTCTTGGAAGGCAGAGGCAGACAGATGTCTGTGAGCCTGAGGAAATGTGGTCTACGTAGTGAGTCTCAGGATAGCCAGAGCTGTGTAGAGACCCTGTCTGAAAACAAACGAAATTATTATTTATTTGTATGGGTGACTTGCCTGAATGTATGTCGCTGTACCACGCTGTATATGATACCCTGAAGCTACAGAAGTTGATGAACTGCCCTGTAGGTGCTGGGAACTGGACCTGAGTCCTGTTCAAGAAAAAGCACTTTTTAACTTCTGAGCCATTTTTCTAGTACCTTCCCTGCCTCTTCTATGCTGAGCTTCCAGAAAAACCTTTCCTTAGTCTTAAACTACAGATGAATGTACCTCTTGATTGTTTGGGCTTGTATCGTTGTACCATATATTAAGTACTTCATGCCCCCCACTGTGGATTGTTAGATTCATCCATGTAACTGCTAATAGTTATTTTCTGGCTGTAGAATATCATTTCAGTAAGTATGCCATGACTTTTAAAAAATTGTTTCCTGTTAGTGAAATTGCTTAAAGCATAGTTCCTATACTATAACACTTACTTTGTGGCTTTTAACATTCACAAAACATGTTAACTATCACTGTCTAATTCCAAAATCACTCCACCAGAAGAAAATTTTGTACCTATTGGCAGTCACTTCCCATTCCCCTCATTCCCTACAAACCACATTAAAACTCTTCATAACAGTGGAATTGCACAACTCATATCCTTTTGTGTCTGACATCTTTCACTTTGAATAATATTTGAGGTTCATACATGTTGTAGCATGTTTCATTACTCTATTCCTTTTTCTGTTTGTTTGTTTTGATTTTTTGAGACAGGGTTTCTCTGTATCCCTGGCTGTCCTGACTAGCTCTGTAGACCAGGCTGACCTTGGATTCACAGAGTTCTGCTTGCCTCTGCCTCCTGAGTGCTGGGATTAAAGGCGTGCGCAACCACTCCATTTTTATGACTGTATGATACTCTGTTATATGGGTATACTACACTTGTTTGCCTTATTTATAAGTTGATAGGTTATTTTTCAATTTTGAGATTATTTCTCATTTATATGTCATTTTGTATTATCTTTTCAATTCTGTTGGAAATGAATTGTTAATATTTAATGTTTTTCTTATATGTATATAGCAGTTTACATGCCTACCAACTATGTGCAAAAATTCTGCGCCTGTCTATTCTTTCTTTTTTTTAAAGGTTTTTAAATATAATTATTATTGTGTGTGCAGGTCAAAGTACAACTTGTAGGAACTAGTTCTTTCCCTTCCTTCCACCTTGTAGGCACTGGAGATTGAACTTAGGTTGTCAGGTTTGGTAGTAAGCACTTTGACTCATTGAGCGATCTCACTCGCCCTCCAGACCCTCTTTTTCTTAAAGCTTTTAGTATTTGCAATATGGGGCATATTATTTGTTTCTTAAACTTTATTAATAGTTTCTTTTTGTCTTCTAGAGAACTACACTTTTGAAAATAAAGATGTTTAATGTGACTTGCTATATGATGACATTATTTTAAAATTGTATTTAATCCATAGAAAAACCCATTTGAATATTGAAAAGTCAGTTTGGAGGCTGGTGAGTTGGTCCTGAGATTAAGAGCACTTCTTGCTCCTTGAGTACCTGAGTTCATGTTGTATGACAAGACTTTCCCTGGGGAGACTCATACACATGCCTATTCACCCCAAATAATGAGTCCACAACAGACAGACCAAAGTTCAGCTTGGTGACCAGTGAGTTTTATTGGAGTTACTTACAGGAGCAAACATGACTGAGAGACAGCTGCTGCATCAAAGCCCACTTCAGCACAGATGACAACTCTAGAAAGCTGGGAGCCTCGAGTACATGACTGGAGATATCTTTGCCAATGATTGCTGATCTAAACTCTTTAAGGCAACTTGGCTAGTCTTAAAGTTTTCTTTGCAGCTTGTCTTGTCTGAGAGTGACTCTCAACAAACTTTCCTTATATAGTCTTGGAGAGAGGGGGACCTAGTCAGTCTGATCAGTTTTAGGAACTTCCTGAAGCTATTTTGAGTTATCTTTTATGTAAAGGAAGTTCCCTGGGAGATGGAATGTTTCTGTCTTGAGGAAATTGCTACTTCCAGTCACCCGCAAGTGGCTCAGGGTTGCCTGTATGTAATCCAACTTCAGGGACTCTGGCATCTCCTGATGTCCTCCTGGGCACCTGCATGCATGTTCACATACCCAGCACAGACACACACAAATACTTAGACATAATTAAAAATATTAATTCTTTTAAAGCAAAGAAAACACATTTAAAGGATACATTTTTGATTTGTTCTAACAATACTTATGTTGATCTATATAGGTTGTTGGTACAGAAAACAATAACTTGATTTTGACTGCTCACAGTTGCAATTTGAAAGAGTACTTTTCATTGGTATTTGCTTTTGAAACTGCTATAAAATGACCTCTATGGCTGGGTGATGGTGGCACATGCCTTTAATCCCAGAGGCAGGTGGATCTCTGAGTTCAAGACCAGCCTGTTCAAGACCACAAAGCAGTTCCACTTGTGGGTATTTATATGAGAGAAATAAAACTGAACATGCATACAAAAACCTGTATGAGAAGGCTGCTAGCAATTTTTTTTTCAAAATGTATTAATAACTCAGTGGCTTGAATTGGTAAACAGGAACATAATGTTTATATCTTGCAGTCAAGTAATGAAAAGGAAGAAATGGGCATTTTATGCATCTACATGGATGAATGATGTGTTATTTTTTTGTTGTTCCTGAGTATAGAACCCAGGGAGTCAGACAGGATGAGCAAGAGCTCTGCCATTGAACCACAACCCCAGCCCTTTATCTCAGTTGTATTATACTGACTCAAAGAAACTAGACTCAAACGACAACATACTGTATGATGTTACTTATGTAACACTGTTAGAAAGGCAAAAGTATAGGAACTGATTCGTGGTTTCCTGGGAGTGTGGAAAGGTGTTAACTGTAAAGGTCACAAAAGTTTTGGGGCTGTTGGTGCTCTTGTTTGTGGTGATGGATATGTAGCTCTCTGTGTTTTCAGAACTGTGTGCTATATGGGACAAATTTTACTGTATATGAATTATGTTTCAGTAAGCCTGACTTTAAATAAAAGATCCTATCTCAGGGAGGCATTTCCGCACCAGTCACAAATGTTATGTATATAAACTCACACATATACACACATACACATAAATAGTAAAAATGAATCTTTTAAAGAATCTGATGAGGGGGTCATAGAGATGGTTCAGAGATTAAGAGCACTAGCTGTTCTTCCAGAGGACCTGGGTTAAACTCCCAGCACCCACATGGTAGCTCACAACCATTTATAAGATCTGGTGCCCTCTTCTGGCCTGCTGGCATACATGCAGGAAGAACCCTGTATACATAATAAATCTTTAAAAAAAGAAAAGGATCTGATGAGAAAGACTAATCTAGAAACACTTAGTACAATGTTAACTTTATGGGTATATAATCAAAGAGGGTCTTGATTACTTAATTCATGAATGTCAGTAAATGTATTGTAGAAACATCTTGACTGTTAGTTAGATTATGAATAGCCGGGGTCTGTCTACTCTTCAGTCTTCATGCTTGTTCTCTGAGTCTAAATTCTCCTTGAACCCTGTTCACATTAGAGATGTTAATTTATAAATAGACTTTGATTCTCATACTAATTTGGTGACTTTAGTAGGGTTTTTTTTTTTTAAATTATATTGTGGAACTGGGCCGGGTGTGCTGTTATATAATCCAACTGTTAGAGACTGAACCAGGAGGATCACAAGTCCAAAAACTGCCTAGACTACACAAAGAATTCATAGGACACCTGAGTGGTCTAGTGAAACATTGTTTCAAAATATAAAGTAAGTTTTAAGAAGGCAAGGGACAGAGTTCCAACATGGTCTTGCCTAACATGTACAAGACCATTTGTTCAATCCCTAGTGCTGCAAAATTAAAATAATTCAATGGAGGAATTTTTTTCATTCAGTGTAAAGAAAATTGATATGCAGTGATAATCTTTGAAGCTCTCAAAGACCATGTATTTTCTCCAAGATTTTTTTTAGTTTAATTGTGTGCATTGAGGGTGAGGTGCGTGTGCCATGGTATTGTGTGGAAGTCATAGGGCTTTGTAGAGGTCTCTCCTTCCATCCCTATGTGGATTCCAGAGATTGAACTCAGGTTGCTAGGCTTATTCAGTAAGTACCCTTACCTACTAAGCCTTCACTCCAGTTTAATCCCTGAGATTTTAATGCAATTTCCCTACAAATTTATCAAGAGCTTCCTTTTAAATTAGATGTTTGTATATCCCAATTATATTTGTTTGCAATATTCCTTTACTTACATAGATTTGTAGTAAATTCTTGGCATATTTTTGAAAGGCCACCTTTTATTCACAGAAAGGGAAAAGTTATTTTACTTTTTCACCTCCTGTTAACCTTCCTAACCTATCTGGTAGGATTACCTAGGAGCCTTCTCTTTGCTGTTAAGGGAGAATGTGGAAGAGCAAGAGGGAGCATTGAAAGCTTCTAGAATTTCTTTCTGTGTCTTTGTGCTGCAGTTTGAAGAATTGCTAATTCTAAGAGAGGTTAATTTTTTAAAAAGCAGCTTCTATGATGGCATCTGGGTATTTATTTGCTTTAATGGTTTGACTATTGTCTGCACTTTTTTTTTAAGACCCTTTAAAGACTTAGAATTGTGGTATTGGAAACTAGTCATCTCCTTTATTTTTGTGACATTACCTGTATTGCTACCAAACCAGAGATCTACTTCCAAGGTCATTTACATCCTGCTTTGGAAAACCTTTGGTATGGAGGCAGCAGCCTGGGACTGCAGAACTCTGGGTGAAGGTTGCTGCGGTCCCTTTAAGCGTTCTGTGGGCGTGCAGAGGGCCATTGAAGGTGGGGCAGGCCTCTGACGGCGGTGCTTCTGTCCCCGCCCCCGGAGGAGGCGGTTCCCAGCAGTTTACTTGCCAATGCGGCTGCCTCCTGCCTCTACCGAGTATTCCTGCTGATCGTGTACGGATTTTAGGGCCCGACCTCTCCCTGCTAGTGTCAGACTACCAAACGGGGGCAAGCATCCCGTGCTGTCCGGAAGTCCTGGTGTACGTACCTCAGGGGACTTAACAGGCCTTTCAGAGTCTAAGTCCGGGAAGGAGGGAAAACAATGCCGGCTGCAGTGTGCTGAAGCTGGGGCATCAGCTGTACCTCTGGGTGGTGCCAGCAGCCCTGGAGTGTTTGTTTGGATGTGTTGTGTTTAAGTCGTGCCGACGACCTGGCTTTCCCCAGCCGAGTTCCTGCTTGGAGTGAAGAGAGGATTGATTTTTACCAGAGTTTAACATGGTGGGACAGATGCTCTGGGCCTTGGGTTCCTAGAGACCTGGCTAGGAGTACGCTTTAGGTTTTCAGTCTCCTTGGTAGTGTTGAGCAGTAATTCTCAAAGCTGACCTGATTCTCGGCGGCTGTAGTTCTCCATCTCCCAGAGGCCTGTGTTGGGATCTAGTACCCCTTTTGGAAACATTTACAGCAATCATCCAGGGAGAGTCCTGCTAACCCTCTTTCCTGCTGATAGAATAGCATAATATAAATGGTACAGCTCTTTACCAGTCTCGGTCTCTGAGGGAATATGTGGTGGTCATCCCAGAACAAGTAAAGCAACCATGAGTGAAGTTTAATGAGATAACTTGCTAGAGAAGCAGTTCAAACACCCCCCCCCGGCATAATGCAGAGTACACAAGCAAGATATTTAACATTTATTACTGGAGACATCTGGAGGCAGTGAAGGTGTGTGTTTGTTATCATTTTTGTTACTTCCACATAGATGAGATTCTTTTGGGCATTGGACAAGTAATAATAATCTTAAATATTCTGTGACAGTTACATAATTTTTTTACTCTTTTTTTTAGTCCATGTGCCCTTCCTAGTAGATGTGGTTTGAGTAAAGATCTATAAACATATATTCATTATTTTGTTTTATAATTACTGTCATTTTAAAAAATGAGTCTCATTGCATGTCAGTGATCATTTAAAAGGTTTAATTTTTTTTAATTTTTAGAGCACTTATGTGTTTGGGGTTGTGAACATGTGCATGTCACAGCCTGTATGTGGATGCCAGAGGACAGCTTTGCAGGAGTTGGCTCTTTCCGCACATCATGTGGATTCCAGGGACTGAACTCAGGTCATCAGGCTTGACAACAAGTACATTTATACACTGAGCCATCTTGCTGGTCTGGTTTATAAGTTTTTTGTTTTGTTTGTTTGTTTGTTTTTGAGATTGGTGATTTTGGTATGATACCCAGGCTGGCTCCCAAACTTTTGGAATCAAGTTATCCTCTTGTCTTAACCTTCCATATACCTGGAACTACAGGCATAAAGGTTAGGGATTGTGCTTTGGGTGACCAGAATCTTCCATCAAGCTTCTCAGACTCATCCTGTGATTCTGCAGTAGCATTTTCTTAGCCTGGGAGAGAGTTCAGGAATGCTAATCAAACTCAGAGCTCTTGTATTGTGATAGTAAAGGACTTTGTAGGTCAAGAGCTTGGAAATTTGCCATAGAAGAGTTGAACTGCCAACAATCCTTTCCAAGTAAAATGCAAAACCAAGCTGTTTACTAGCTCCGTGGTTACTGTAGACTGTCATTCCACTTGAGCATTTGGGTAGCTGGGGAAGAGTATGTACTGTAAAGCAGGAGCAAGTTCTAAGCCCAGCTCTAACATTATTTACCACATAATCCCTCTGTGCCTTTTTAGGTGGTTGAAGAATACTATATTGCTGGAGTTTATCCTCAAATATGCATACACACACACACACACACACACACACACACTAACCTGAAAAATGAACTGAAAAATAAAATGAAATTTATTCTAAGTTCTGCCTTTATGTATAATCGTAAAAATTTCTTAACCTCGGGTTTAAAAATAAGCAATTATGTGTAAACCTTTACTAGCAACAGTGCAGACTATGTCATATTTGAGGTCTTTGGAGACATTAGATATATCCATATAAGATGAATAATTCTTTGGTAGAACAAAAATTTTTGTTGTTGTTGACCTTTGCCTTTGGCTCAACTATAGGTGGTGGTAAAATCTCCTAGGTACATTGAACCACTTGAAATATCTCAGTATTTTTCTAGGGCCCAGACCATAGGAGTCACAGCACATGTCGTGTATCTTTCAGGAGAGTTTTGTTACTTTTAAAACAAACTGTTACTTTAATAACATCTTTGTGGTTTTTGTATCTAAAATCCAGAGCCCTCTGTTTATCCCAGTGTTACAGTTTAGCTACTTGAATGTGCTCCCCACCCGTCCTCCTTGGAGATCATCCTGTGGTCTAAAACAGACTCATACGTCTAGCTTCTCTTCCACTCCCCCAAAGACAACTCAGATCTCTCGTTTTCCCCTCAGGGGTGCCGTTTTTCACCCCTACTCTTTGATAGTCTGAAGCCTCCCTCTCTGCGTTAGACTTTACCCTTAGCTCTCACCTCCTTTAGCTGCAAAGACTTGCTGATTCTTTCTCTGTAATATAACTCCCTTCAGTATCCCTGCCCACTCTTTCCATTCCTGTTGATAAGACCTTTAGCTCTGGCTCCTGGAGGAGCATTGTAATCATTTCCTATCAAAACTCTACCTTCGTCATGTATGGTGCTACAGCCTGTAATCTCACCACTTTGGAGGTGAGACAGAAAAGCTGGGAATTGAAAACCAGACTGAGATACATGTCTCAAACTAAAAACAAACCACCCCACAAATGAAACCTTCTACTTTCTCTGCTTTCTGATTTGTTCTAGTAAGTGTCTTTTAAAGAGATTTTAGTTATTAATTGTGCTGTGACCTTAATCTCTCTGATTTTATACTTGTCTCCAAGGCTTTACCTTTAATGTTTCCTAAACATAAAATTATTTTTTTCCACCTGTTCCTCTCCAATTTTAGACAGAATCTTAACTGTGTAGCCCATGCTGGCCTCAAACTCACAATACTCTTTTTGCCGCAGTTTCCCAAATGTTGAAATCACAGGTGTTTACCACCATTCCTTTTTAATACTCATTTTTAAAAATTTCGTCTACCATTTGTCACTGACAATGCCAAATGCCATGAGGTTGTCACTGACAGTCTGCCCTTCTTTATGGCACTTTCTGCGTATGGTGTATTTTACTTTGTGTTAGAGCTGTTTGTTGATCTGTCTTTCTTGTCCTGTTGTACACTTCTTCAGTACATCATGGTTTATCTTCTCAGGACTTCCGTTACTAAACTTGCTTAGTTTTTGTGTAGCTATCACCACAATTTAAGAACATTTCCATTACTTACTAAAGAGGCCAAGGGACATAAACTCAGTGGTAGAGTGCTTGCCTAATATGTTCAACCAACCCGCACTCTCTTCCCCCATACCACCAAGAAAACCAGAAAATACTTTGGGAATTTCTATTATCTCCAAAGAAACTCTAATCTTATTTTAAAAAACAAACAACAAAAACCCCTGTTTTGGACATTTTCTAAAAATGGAATTAAACCATATAGAGTCCTGTGATTAAGCATAATGTTGCCAAGGTTCATTTATGCTATAAACTATCCATATTTTGTTTCTTTTTATTCCAGCTTTGAGAGGCTATAGAGGTGGCTCAGTAGATAAAAGCTCAGTAAGATTGCTGACTGATACTTTCACAGAATGAAGTACAATGTGGGTGTTGAGTTATATTCTCAAATACATGAAAATATTTGCAATTGCAAAAAAGGTCTTACCTGGGCATAGTGGCATGTACCTAAAATGTCAGCATTTGAGAGGTGGAGGGCTGAAGGATCAGGATTTTAAGATTATCCTGAACTACATAGTGAGTTCAAGGGCAACTTAGGCCAAAACAAAGCTTAAAAGAGGAATATCCTTGTCTTTTTCATGTGATTTATATACAAGCTCATTTTAATTACTAGCTGCTAGTGGATTTTCATTTTTAATGTTTCTTTGTGTATTTTGTAAATGGTTTTTTCTTTCAGCAACTGTTTTCACAATCAGAAAGGTGTTTCCTAACGGAAAGCATAAAGTTTTTAAAGATTTTTAACTATAAACCTTACTAAAAATTGCTTAAATACGAAACCAGAGAAATGTTTCAGTAATACTGCTCTTCCAGAGGACCTGATTTCAGTTCCCAGTACCCATGTTAGCCAGTTTACAACTGCCTGTAATCCAACTCTAATCTGACACTTTCTTTGGATCTCCACAGGAACACACACACACCCAACACATATACATAAATAAAAATAAATATTTTTAGAAGTGGTTTAAGCTAGGCATGGTGACTCACACTTTATATCCCAGCACTTGTGAGATAGAAGGCAACTGAATCTTTGTGAGTTCTAGGCCAGCCTGTTTGTGTAGCAAGCTCTGTGTTAACCAAGGCTACACAGTGAGACTGTCTCAAAAACAACAGCAAAAAAGATTTAAATATACAGAATATTTACAAAAGAACGAATCATGCATGATTTACTCGTTTACTAGTTTGTATAAGCATGGGTCGGATTTGTATTTAACAGGACCAGGTAGACTGCTAGCTAGTATTGAGAGTTGTCTGTAATGATCTCTCTCCTTTCTTCCCTCCCTCCTTCTCTCCCTCTTTTCCTAGAAGTCTCGGTCTAGTACAGTCTGCCTTCAAACTCACTCTTTAACCAAGATGCCCTTGATCTTTCAATAATCTCTTACCTCAGCATCATGGGTGATAGGATTACAGGGTTGTGCCACCATATCCAGCTTCTGTTCTATTCTGTTGTTTTGTATTATTTTAAGACAAGGTTTCATGCCTCAGCTTCTTGAGGGCAAGGATTACAAGCTTGTATGACCATGCCTGGCTCATAAGTTATTTTCTATAAGAAATTTTAGGAGCTAGGTGGTAGTGGTATACACCTTTAATCCCAGTACTGGGGAGGCAGAGGCAGGCCAATTTCCAAGTTTGAGGCCAACCTGGTCTACAAAGTGAGTTCCAGGACAGGCAGAGCTACTCAGGGAAACTGTCTTGGGAAAAAAAAAAAAAAAACCAAAGAAAATTTCTTTATATTCTCTAAAGGTTGGGTAAATAAATGCATGAAACCAATAGTAGAGAAATGAACAGTAATGAATATATATTTCTTAAATGCATACAGGGGAAATGATGGAAGTTTTTATAGCATTCTAAGTTGTAGAAAGGAATAGAGACTTGACATTCTTAGGAAAGAGAGGAGGAATCCATAGTAAATAAAAGCTTCTTTGGTTACACAAATAAAGTCAGATGAACTGGCCTGTGAAGAGCAGATGACATCTGTGATGATCTCTGCATGGCCCAAGTATGGATCCTAGTCTCATCTGTGAGAAACTCCAGTACCCTGCTTGGGGCAGAGAAGGGGACCTCCAAAGGTGAACAAATTTCTCTGCTAATCTAGGCTTCCTCTGTGGATGGAGATTTCTTTTATAAAAAGACAGCTTTTCAAAGCTATTTGTGTGTCTGAACTTTTTTTTAGTAACCAAATAGAAATATGTCAAAGAAGTTGATATAGGATTGTAATATTTGGTCTCCCATATTCTTTTAAGGGCCAAGTAGGTCATTTCTTTTCTTTTTTTGTAATTCTTTTTTAATTTTTAATTTTTTTGGTTTTTATTTTTTTGTTTTTCTGAGACAGGGTTTCTCCGTAGCTTTGGAGCCTGTTCTGGAACTAGCTTTTGTAGACCAGGCTGGTCTCGAACTCACAGAGATCTGCCTGCCTCTGCCTTTCAAGGACTGGGATTAAAGACGTGTGCCACCACCGCCCGGCTAATTTTTAATTCTTTTGTAATTTCTCATTTGAGGAAAATAAATTTTTTGAGAAATGTCTCCTGTGTAACCCAGGCTGCCCTCAAATTCACCAAATTTAGCTGAGACTTATCTTGAACTGTTGATCCTTCTGCATCCACCCCCCATTTTTTCTCATTAAGAAAATGTTCTGTGCTAACTGGTCACACCTTTAATCCCAGCACTTGGGAGGTAAGGCAGGTGAATCTCTGAGTTTGAGGCCAGCCCCCTTTATAGATCCAGTTCCAAGACAGCCAGGGATACACAGAAAAATACTGTCTCAAAACAAAACAATTAAAACAAAGACAAAAAAAATAAACAGAAAAAGAAAATGTTCTATTAGCCAGGCCCACACCTGCAAGTACCTTTAATTCTAGCTAGCAGGAGGCAGAGGCAGGTGGATGTCTATGAATTTGAGGACAGCCAGACAACCTGCCTTGGGGGGGATAAAAGAAGAAAAAGAAAAAAGTTCTATTAGTAGAATTAAGTAGTAAGCATCTGATCAAAGAAGGGACTTTTTACTTCCTTTATACATGCATGATAACCCAAGAAAAATCATTTTTTGTCACGAGATTACTTGGTTATTAGAGTTAATGAGTATCTACTATCTACTTTTATATGACTAGGAACTACTTTTAACTCCAAGAAAAAGTGGAAGCACAATGGGAGATGACAGTGAGTGGTTGAAACTGCCAGTTGATCAGAAATGTGAACACAAGGTAAGACTTTTAGAATTTAAATTTTATTGTTATTATTTTGTCACCATTTATTATTACCTTACTTGGAATATCAAGCATCAATAACATGTTATTTTATGCCATTAGAAATGGGAGTCCAGCCGGGTGGTGGTGGCACGTGCCTTTAATCCCAGCACTCGGGAGGCAGAGGCAGGCGGATCTCTGTGAGTTTGAGGCCAGCCTGGTCTACAGAGCTAGTTCCAGAACAGCTAGAGATACACAGAGAAACCCTGTCTAGAAAAAAAAAAAAATAGGAGCCTTCTACCTAAGTGTGGTGGTGTACCCATGTAATCCCAGTACTTGGGAAGAGGAAACAGGAGAATCGGGAGTTAATGGCCAGTTTTAGTGGGTTACATAGCAAATTCTAGGCCAACTGTGACAACATGACCCTATTTAAAAGAAACAAAACAAAACAAAAAAAGATGGTTCAGTAAATAAAAATACTTGCTGCTCAAGCCTAATGTCCTAAATTCGAAGCCCCAAATCCATGCAAAATGCTGGTGTAGTGGCTTACATTTGTAATCCCAGTACCTGGTGGCTAGATGGGAAATAGAGATAAATCTTCCAGAAACTCTCAGGCAAGCTATCCTGGAATATGCAGTACAAAAAAACGAGAAAGACTCTGCTTCCAAAACAGGGTAAAAGGAGAGAAACAGCTCTGAAAGTTGTCTTCTGATCTCCACACATACACCCTGGCATATGTGTGCCCCATATACACAGACCTACAAACACAAAATAGATGTCTCTGGCTTAATTTAAAAAAAAAAAAAACTTCCCTTAATCCCAGAACACTGGAGGTAGAGGCATTTGTATCTGATTTCAAGGCCAGTATGGTCTATAGCGTAAGATCTAGGGCAACCAGGCATACACAGAGAAATGCTGCAGAGAGAGAGAGAGAGAGAGAGAGAGAGAGAGAGAGAGAGAGATTGAGATTAAAGATTAGGGGTGGGGGAATGATGGAAACAATTTAAAAAAGGAAAGAAAGAGAATTGTATTAGTGAAAATAATCCGAGTCTCAATCCGAGGACTCCTGTAGGCAGGATCACCCATTTTTGCTCTGAAGTAAAGACTGGACCAAACTCAAGTAGCCCAGAAGTGACCTTGAACTGACAGAGAAACTGATGAGATGTGCCTTCAGTGTTTCCAGTTTGACATCTCAAGATGAAAAAGATTGCCACACATTTTAAGAATGTTATGTTGATTGACTGTTTTCGTTTGTATCTAAAATACCCCCCAAGGCCACATGTTAAAGGTAGAACCTGTAAGAGGCAAGCCCTAGTATGAGAAAATATTATTAGGGGAGGAAACAAGCTACAACCGGAGCAGAAGCCAGGAGCAAATTCAGCCCTGGGAGCCAACCCCATCCTGGGACACTGGCAGACCAGGATTGAGCCAACAACCTGACACAGAGGCTGCAACCTCCTCCAGAACCAGAGTGGGACTGAACCAGTTACCTAAGACACAGAGAGAACAAGCTCCACCAGGAGCAGAAGCCAGGAGCAAATCCAGCCCCGGACATGGGCTGATCAGGATTGAACCAGCGACCAGATCCAGAGTCAGCGATCTCCACCTCAACAGGTCCAACTCGAAGCCAGGGACTTCTGCAAGAGGAGATACAGACCAAGATTTACAGAAACAGATCAAAGCCAGCAGCCTAGGCCAAAGTAGGCCTAAGACAGCAAACTCCAAGGGAGCAGACCAAAGCACAGGAGCACTGAGCTACCTCCAGGAACAGGAATGCCCAACGGGGTAACTAGAACTGTGACACTGACTATACCACGAGGAACAACCATCTGAGCTTTGGATTCACTGGCACCTAGAAGATTATTCAACATAATCTCAGACAACCACAACCACACCTATTAGAGGAAAAGATGAGTAGAAAATGCAAGATCACATGCTACACCACAAAGAACAACACAATACCAGTAAAACCTTAATGCCCTACAAAAGCAAGACCTGAACAACCAAATATGGATGAACCAGAAGAAAGTGATCTTAAAAAAAAAAAAACCTCAAGAGAATGTTTGAAACTCTTAAAGATGGAATGAGAAATTACCTTAAAGAAATAGAGGAAAAAACAAACACAAAATAGGAAGATATCAGCAAATCACTTAAAGAAAACCAAGAAAAAGAACTCAAACATAAAAAAGAAACTATTCAGGACTTGAAAACTGAGATAGAAAAAATAAAGAAAACACAAGCCGAAGGAATTATAGAAACAGAAATCATGAGAAAAAGATCAGGAACCACAAATGCAAGTATGAACAACAGAATAGAAGAAATGGAAGACAGAATCTCAAGCACTGAGGATACAATAGAAGAAATAGACTCATCAGTTAAAGAAAACATTAAATCTAACGAAAGCTTAACCCAAAATATCCATAACATATGGGACAACATAAAAAGTCCAAATATGCCGGGCGGTGGTGGCGCACGCCTTTAATCCCAGCACTCGGGAGGCAGAGGCAGGCGGATCCCTGATTTCGACACCATCCTGGTCCAGGACAGGCTCCAAAATTACAGAGAAACCCTCTCTCAAAAAAAAAACCAAAAAAAAAAAAAAAAACCCTCCAAATCTTAATAATAGGTATAGAAGAAGGAGAAGTTCAACTCAAAGGCACAGAAAATTTATTTAATAAAATCATAGAAAAAAACTTTCCCTACCTAAAGAAAGATATGCCTATGAAGAGAAAAAAGCTTACAGAACATCAAATAGAGGGGATCCAAAAATAAAGTCTTCGCACCACATAATTATCAAAACACTAAACATAAACAGTAAAGAAAGAATATTAAGAGCTGCAAAGGAAAAAGGACAAGTAACATATAAAGGTAGACCTATCAGAATTACACCTGACTTCTCAGTGGAGACAATGAAAGCCAGAAGGTCATGGTCAAGCATTGTGCAGACATTGAGAGACCACGGATGCCAGCCCAGACTACTATACCCAGCAAAACTTTCAATCACCATAGAAGGACAAAACAAGATATTCCATGACAAATCTAGATTTCACCAATACCTAGCCACAAACCCAGCCCTACACAAAATACTAGAAGGAAAACTCCAACCCAAGGAAGATGGCTACACCAACAAAAACACACACAATTGATGATCTCATTACAGCAAATCCTGAAGAAGAAAAAAATGCACAAATTAACATCACCAACGATGAAAACTAAATTAACAGGAGATAGCAACCACTACTAATTAATATCTATTAATGTAAATGGACTCAACTCACCCATCAAAATGCACAGGCTAACAGACTGGATATGAAAACAGAATCCATCCCTCTTCTGCATACAAGAAACACATCTCAACCTCAAAGACGGACATCGTCTCAGAGTACAAGGTTGGGAAAAAATATACCAATCAAATGGACATAAGAAACAAGCAGGTGTAGCTATCCTAATATCTAGCAAAATAGACTTCAAGCTAAAAGCAGTCAAAAGAGACAAAGATGGACATTTCATATTAGTCAGAGGGAAAATCCATCAAGAGGAAATTTCAATACTGAACATCTATGCTCCAAATACAAGGGCACCTTCATATGTCAAAAAAACACTTCAAAAGCTTAAATCATATATTAAACCCCACACACTGATAGTGGGAGACTTCAACACTCCCCTCTCACCACTGGACAGGTCAATCAGACAAAAAATGAACAGAGAAATAAGAGAACTAACAGATGTTATGACTCAAATGGACCTAACAGACATCTATAGAATATTCCATCCAAACAGAAAAGAATATACCTTCTTCTCAGCACTTCATGGAACCTTCTCTAAAATTGACCACATACTCGGTAACAAAAGAAACCTCAACAAATACAAAAATATTGGAATAACCCAATGGACCTTATCAGATCACCATGCTTTAAAACTAGACGTCAACCAGCAATACCAATTCCAGAAAACCCACAAACACATGGAAATTAAACAGTGCTCATCTGAATTATCAATGGGTCAAAGAAGAAATGAAAGGGGAAATTAAAGACTTCCTAAAATTCAATGAAAATGACCACACAACATACCCAAATTTATGGGACACAATGAAAGCACTGTTAAGAGCCAAGTTCATAGCACTAAATGCCTACATAAAGAAGCTGGAAAAATCCCACACTAGGGAATTAACAGAACATTTGAAAACTTTAGAACAAAAAGAAGCAAACTGACCTAAGAGAACTAGACGGCAGGAAATAATCAAATTGAGAGCTGAAATCAACAAAATAGAAACAAAGAAAACAATACAAAGAATCAATAGGACAAAGAGTTGGTTCTTTGAGAAAGTCAACAAAATAGACAAACCTTTATCCAAACTAACCAAAAGGCAGAGAGAGAATATCCAAATTAACAAAATCAGAAATGAAAAGGGGGACATAACAACAGACATGAAGGAAATTCAGAGGATCATCAGGTCATATTTTGAAAACCTGTACTCCACAAA